>AP025041.1:3307081-3333920 GCA_036186865.1 Eustoma russellianum
GACACTTTCTAAATATGTAATACATCTTAAAGTGTTCTAGAAAATTAAATTAAGGGCTCATTGGAATATAACATGTGTGTATTATTAAATGTGCATTATTTTACAAAGTTTGCAAAAATAAAATTCAGCACATGTATATACAATTATACACGCCCCTACAGCTAAGATGGAGCATATGTAGAGCCTTGTTGGCATATTGATTGGTCAATAATCAATCATACAATGTTGGTCATTTAAAGAAAGAAGCTACAAAAGGTAAAGTTTCAAACTTTATCTCATTTGAAACACATGCTGAAAATTTCAGCGTGTGGAAGATAGGCTGGCCGATTTTTGGCATTCATGAAGAGATATTTTTTGTGTCTTGAAACATGTGGTTAATTGGAAGAAGAATTGGAAGTAATTTGAATAAGATACAAAGTCATAAAGTGTGATATCTTGAATATCACACATGATGACATTTTTCAACATGTGTGGGAATGTATCTTGAACATTTTTATGGCCATTTTGGTGTCCAAATTTCATTTCCAATTTGATAAAAATATTTGCTACTAATTGGTGATTTATTTTAAAAGAAAAATCAATGAAAATTTGGAAGGAATTTGAATTATATCACCATGTAACACATGCTGAAATTTCAGCATATCAAGTAGTCTTAATGGCCGAAATTTTCACTTTATTTGGAGAAATTTTGTCTTGCTTGATTTGGATGATAATCTTATGAGTTATGGCAACTAATTTATGTTGATTTTGGCACATGCTTTTAGTGGAATTTTCAGATTTTCCAAGTCATCAAATGATGACAACATTCAACCAATAATGAAGTGCCATGTAAGCAAAGGTTAAATGATCATCCAATGAGTATGTGCCAAGCAAGCAAGATCATGTCACAATGATGCCACACATTCTCCCAAGGACTTAGAAGACAATTTTCAAGAGGGGAGAGCACCTAGGGGGGGACGGCCATTTTGCATAAATGGAAATGAGAAGAGCAAAACAAGTGACAAGAACAAGCATTACACTCTTGTGATCAAAAACGCTTAGCACTCTTTCTTCTGCACTCTCTTTCTTTCTTCTTCTTCAAAGCCTATTGTACTTATATTCTTATTCTTGAATAGGATTATTTTACACCATCACACATTCTATATCTTTGTAAAAGATTGATCAAGGTGTGATCAATCTTCATTCTTGCAAGGTGGTGGTGTTCGTGCGTAATTGTATTTATCATACAAGGTTTGTAAAGGGTTGGAGTTGGTGTGTAACTCCATCAACCTTGTGGTAAGGTGTATTTGTGTTGTGTGACTAGTGTGAACCAAGAAAGGTGTTCCTCGAAGACTGGAGTAGGTTGTTATAACCGAAGCAGTATAAAATTCTCGGTGTCATTTACTTTCAGCACTTATATTCTGTTTCAGCACTGTTTACTCTTTTTGATTTCGTTCGTAAAAATAGTAAATGTTTTTCAAAAATTAAGAAACTTTCCAGAAACATTGCCACACATCTTAGGGTTAATTTGGCACAAGTTTAAACCCTTTTGGATAAGTAAGTCAATCAAACATCCAAAGTTCTGAGACTAGTGCAGTCTGATTTTCAGACTTGCAAAGGTTGAGACTTTGAGTGTATTTGACTAACTTCCCGAAAGAATTTTTCATAACTGTTTCAACCTATTTAAATACAAAATATAAGGGGTTAGTGGTTAAAATTTCAGAGCAATTGGAGTCAAGAACAAATAGGAATAAATTTTTCAAAACAGTCTACCGTTTCTTGCAGATTCGCGCAATCTGACCACCAACGATGTTTGAATGGGTTAAAGGTTGAATTTAAATCTGAAATTTTTAGCAGACACTCATAACATCTGAGACTAAGTTCTCTCAAAAGTTTAGAATTTCTGAAGACCTACAACCTAGTTTTAAAAATGTTTTAAACTGGTCCTGAAACAGAAACTGTTTTCAGAAGTTGGTTTCTTGAGTCAAAACAATTTTAAAAACCACACTTTCCGCACCAACTATTAAACCCCCCTTCTAATGGTGTCTTGCAGATCCTACATTTGTTTCTTCAATAAGGTTTTAGACTCCTTGACAACTTGTGCTTGTTCCCTTGGTCTACCCTTCTTAGATGCATGCATGGCACTAGGTTTAATTTTGTTTTTGTGCGGAATGGATGCATCCTTTTTAGCACTATTCTTTTGAAGAGTCTTTTCCTTCAAAAGGCTTTGAGAAGATGAACTTTATTTCACCAAGTCATGCTTCTCACTAAGTGCAATCACATGCATGGTTAGTAAAATATCATGCTCAAGTTGCAATGCAATGTGATTTTTTAACGTGTAGTTATATTCATTCAAGCATGCTTTAAAATCCTTTTTGACATGTTTATACTTTAAATCTAAGAAATCATTTTCTTGCACTAAATCATCTCTTTCATCAATTAATCTATAATGAGATGAGATATTGCATACCTCCATGTCATCATCTATGGCCATGAGTGCGTAGAACTCCTTGTCTAGATCATCATGGATAACCCCCGTGAGAGCTAGGTTTTCATTTTCGTCATTCTTGCTTTCGGACCCGGACAAGATACTCTCCCAATGGGCTACCTCTGCTTGCAAAGCCTTCTTCTGTTGGTAGATGGCTTTCTTGTCTTTGTATTGTGGCTCCTTCACCATACAATCCTTCATAAAGTGACCAAGTTTTCCACACGTGTAGCATTTATTGTCTTGGTCTTTTACTTTGTCCTTGGAGAACTTGTCCTTGATGAACCTCTTCGCTTCATCCTCATTCTTTCTTGCAAAACATCGAAACCTTCTAACAAGAAGTCCGACTTCGTCATTTGATTCCATCGACTCACATGCGAGTGCCTTTGACGATCTCCTAATGGCGTCATTCTTCTCTTGAGCTTCAAGGTGAATCTCATAAGTGATAAGATTACCATAAAGCTCATTCAAGGTGATTGCTTCAAGATCGTTCGACTCTTCAATGGTCGTGACCTTAGCATTCCATTCTCTTCCTAAGCTATTTAGGAAGCAATGGTTGAGATCCTCTTGTTCAATCTTTTTGCCAACTGACGTGAGTAAGTTGACAAGCTTGGTGTATCTTTGGATAGACTCCTCAATCTTCTCAACTATAGGAACATTGATGTTATAGAATTTCTTGATGAGTTGTCTTCTTTTAGCCTTTCTCACTTGAGATGTTCCTTCATGAACCATCTACAATTTTGTCCAAGCTTCGTGTGTGGATTGGACACGTTGTATTTGAGCTCTCTCATTTGGTAAAAGAGAACTATTCAAAATAGCAAGAGCTTTGCTATTTATCGTAAATTGTAGCTCCTACTCCGGAGTAGGATCATCAACATCAAAAGGAATGGTATAACCTTTTGATACCTCTCTCCATATGCGGTGCCCATACAAACATAAATATGTTTCCATGTTTGATTTCCATAGTGGATAGTTAAGAGGATCAAATATAGGAACCTTGACATGGACACTGGAAATAGAAGGGAGTAGTGTTTCTTGCCTCCTTATTCTTGAGGTATCACCACTAGGGGAACTAGCATCATCATAACTAAAGGGATCCATACTTTGAAGATCAAATTTTGCTATATGAACTCAAATACTTAAGATTTTTCTTTGATACCAATTGTTTGGTCCGTTAGAACACACTAGAAGAGGGGTTGAATAGTGTGTTAACCAAGTATGGATATTTTCTTGAATAGTTTTCGTTTTTGAGTGCAACCAATACTTGGGTGTGTTCTTGAAAAAAATAAAACTTTACCGAAGCGTAAAGAACACAAAGATGTATAGAGGTTCAAGTCAAATGACTCTACTCCTCTACCTTCTTGATGTTTCACAAGAAGGATTTTGAATGGGAGATTGTTATTTCTATGGAAGAAACAACAATCAAAACAAAATCTACAATAATGAAAAACTAGGCCACACGCCTAGACCACAACCAAGAAACCTAACTCCTTGATGTCTAGCCTCCAAAGAACTTCTTTGCCCTCAAAGAATTCCTTTAGGGAGTATAATGCACCACAACACTATCAACTAACGCTCCAAGGTTTAGATTTCACAAACAAGAAGCACCCTGGCTTCTTGACCAACAATCTACACAGCCTCTCACAATCTTCACTCAACAAGAAGAACACTCTTCTTCTCCTTTACAACACAACTCTCAAAAATAAAGTAAAATATACAAAATTACAACTATTTTGAGAGCTTGAAACTTTGAGAGAAACTTGAGAGCTTGAATGGTAGAAAGTTGAAGAAGAAAGAGATGAGATCCTTGTTTTATCTCCTTCGAAAAATCCAGCCGTTTGAAAATGCTTACTGTTACGCCCGTGCCTGTTAGGGCAAAGGAAAAAAAGAAAAAGAAAACTAAATTAAATAAAACTAAGAGGATAAATCCTAGTGTACTTAGAATTTGAAAGTTTGATATATTTTAAGTGGGAATCCTATACCAACTAGGATATTTAAATTCTTCTCAAATTAGGATTTTCTTAAACCAAAACACTATCCTAAATATTCTATATATCCTAACCTAAGCTAAACCAAAAAAACTCACGCATACAACCCTCACAGCCGCCACCCCCTGCTAAGGAAGAGAAAAGAATAAATCAATAACAGCTTCCTTTTCTTTTTGTCGTTGCCATCAGCTGCGGCAACAACAATTTTATTTTTACAATTCTTTGGCCCATCAGCAAGAATAAAGGAAAAAAAATTAAGGAGAGCAGCTTCTTTTTTGAAGCTTACAGATGTTGCCTCAGTAGGCAACAACATCAATTTGTTTCTTTTGCCTCTTCTCCCAAATCATTCGGCTGGCTATCTTAGGAAGAAGGAAAAATAATTTTAGTCCCAAGAAGTCCTAGTTTGATCGTACGGTATAGTATAACAATCGATGTAAGTAATCTCCCTATACTTGCTATGTTTTGCAAAAATTCTATATGTTATGTTCGTTATAAATTGGATCATGCATACGTATAATTGCGTGCATAGATGGATGTATTTACTGTATTTATATCATGTTTGCTAATATGTATATATAAATAAATATGCTGAGTGTAGTATGAATTTTTCAAAGTAAATTGCTAGTGGTGTGACCTACGAAATGTTGGTGTATATAAACTGTGACTTTTAGCAATTATTTGGGAAACAAAAAAAAAATGGCCAAATGTGCATGCATACCATTGTATTTGTGATAATGGAGTGGAAGGGAGTGCTCTGGACATAAAAGTTTTGCAAATTTTATGACAACTATATTTTTGGCCCGCATAAAGTATTGATGAATTATCTGTGCATGTGTTACTTTAATGGTAAGTGATATATATTTCTTATACGTATATGATTTAAATATATATATTTCTTATATATATATATATGTACACACGGAGATGGGGCGCTGGCGATTAGCGACGGCAGCATTATGGCACCGCTGTTGATTTCACGCCGCCTTACAATTCTGCTTTCATCGCTATATGCTTCATATCGATTTCACTGGAATTTTGCAGTTTTATTGCAATCGATCTATTGCTCGCGATTTCTTCTGCGTTACCCTAATGCTATTTATCCCAGCCGCCATTCCTTAACGGTTTGCAGGCTTCCATCGACACTTTCCACAGCCGCCGTTGTGATGCGCAATGGCTACTGCGCCTACATTCGCCGCAGTAGTGGCTGGATCGGCTACTCCATCGATCACCATCTCGCCGAAGACAGCGACTCGTTACAAAGGTATTCCAATGGTCTCTTTTCTTGATTCGGAAATTGATGCGCTTGCTGCTCCTTTTCGGTATTCTCTGGTTGGTACTTTTTGGTATGGTCGTCCTCCATTAAAGGTCATACGCACAGTCTTTGAGAAGATTGGGTTTCATCACGACCTTCGTATTACTCTTATTGATCACACACATATTTGATGAATTTTAACAATGAGGCGGATTATCTGCGATGTTTTCATCGTCGATCTTGGAGGATTTCTGGTTGCCACATGAGGGTCACGAAGTGGACTGTTGATTTTGATCCGTCCTCCGATGTTCCCATCGTGCCGGTTTGGGTTGCCCTTCCTGCACTGCCGATACACCTTCATCAGCAGGAAGCTTTATTTGAAATCGTTCGTTCCATTGGCTTACCTATCAAGCTCGATGTGGCTACCTCCAAGGGCCTGCGTCCGTCGGTAGCTCGGGTGTGTGTATAGATTGATGTATCTCAGGATTTACCGCAAAAAATATATCTACAAGCCAAAGGTCGCTTAATCTTGCAGACCATTGTTTATGAAGATTTACCTTTATTCTGTACTCACTGCCGCAAACTGGGACACGCACTCGCTGATTGCTCATCCACAGGAGAATCGAGTACTCCACCACCACCTCCTCCGCCTCCCCCCGTTCGTCAGCCCAAACTGAGGTGGATCCCTATTAAGCGTCCAACAGCCGCAAAACCTTCACCACATGCGGGACTCGTTGAAGTTGCAGCCCCTACGGACCTCCCCATAAATATCGAAGGACTTATGGCTCCAAGTGCACAGCCACCTTTATCGACAGTTGCTCCATCACACGTTCCAGACGCATTTGATGCCACAGCTGATACCATGCAACACCCTGCACCTACTGCGGATCCATCTATCTTGCAGATTTTCTCTCGGCTGACTGCAGATTTATGTCCGGTACTGGTAGTGCCGCCTACATTCGAGTTTCAAAGCAGCAGGATCAGCAGCACATAGATACATCTACACTATCTTTACAGGCCGCTGAAGCTAACATGGCAGAAGGAGCGGTCGACATATCTCCGCCCTTGGAGATTTCAGACACGACCGTACAGCATGCTCACGAGATGAACTCACCATCTGAAGTGGCTCCGGAAGTCCAAATTAAATCCATTCAAGTTGAATTACCAGTCCCACTAGTGATAATGCCAGCTACTGGCCAGCCTTCTTATGATCCCTTAATTGAACAATTCTATCAAGATCACTTTCGGAAAGAAGAAGAGGAACTTGATTTGGCATTAGGTTCGGACAATGAAGCTTCTCTCTCGTATACTCGCCGCAAAGGGACTGCTTATGATGACCTCCGCGAGAGTTTGCTCATTGCGGGCGATGATATGGATTGTTGCAGGACATCGACACTCATTGACGGACTATCTCGGAAAAAACGCAGATCTCGGAAGGATCTTCCACCACCTCCACCGTCCTCAATGGTTACTAGACGACACAGTCATCGTTCTTTTGAAACATAGATAGATAAGCAGTCCCACGACTGATCATTTGATTTCTTTTTCTTTTCATTTCTTTTCTATTTTCTTTTATTTTACCTTGTAGTAACGGCTTCCCTCGGCCATTAACGCGGGAACTGATACATAAATAAAAGCCGGAAGATATCATTCCGTTTATAAATATATATATATATATATATATATATATATATATATATATATATATATATATATATATATATATATATATATATATCCTAACTTGAGTCGATGCTTTTCAGTGTATCAGTTTATGATCATTCACAAGTTGCTCCCTTCAGTTTACTCATTTTAATTTTGATTAGGTAGATTTTACCAAGAATAGTTAGGGGTAGCAATGTTCACAAGTTAACAAAGGCAACCACTTGGGTTTAAAAGCTTTTGCCTCTTAGTGAATTCTTTTCAAAATCTTGTTGTCATGCATATAGAATTTTGCATTTTATCATTACCAAGTTGTTTACTCATAGTCTTTGTTATGCACGATCGTATGTGCCTACGTGTTGTGAATTGATAAGTGTTAGATTGAAACTATACTGTGGCTGAAACTTCCATATTTTTTAAATTGCTGGGAATGATAATTTAAAGATGGATATGTGTGGTCGTGTGCTTTGATGGTTTTGTATTTTAGATATTTTGGCCCATTTTGATAATTTGGACATACAGAAGCAGAGACTTTCATGGTTATATTATGGTAACCTTCTTTATGTTTGAGCATAGATAAAGAAAGCTATGAATTAATTATTTTAACTAAGTCAAGTTAACCTTTGTAATTAGATATTGATTTTCATACTACAATTGTTTAGATTTGAGCCTAGAGGAGAAGGAAGTTAATTCGTCAAAAAGGTAGGTGTCTCTTCCCCCTCAAACAGGTATAATACATGTATGCTATGATGATATATTAATGTGATTCGTTGTTTTATTTGTTTAAGATATTAATTTTGCATATGTTTTATATGTGAAAGCATGAGATGATTTGTTTATGGCTGCTACGTGTGTGTACGTGTGTGAATTTGGTGGTATGATTGAATCGAAAACAAAATACCCTTAAAGAATTAGGGAAAAAGAGAACTTTTACATTAGGAGCCCTTAAAAAGTAGTGTTTTGGCCTTAAAATAGGTTCCTATAGACTGGAAATAGGAGAAAATAGAGATTGATATCGAAAGACGAATCACAGCGACGTAACATGTGCCACACGTGCTGCTGAAAAGGTCGCACGTGGGCTTTCACGCGTTGCCAATAGTGGAACAGTCAATAAATAAATAAATAAATAAATAAATTAAATTAAGACAGAGAGGCTGGCCAACGGACCGGGTCGGCTGGCCAGCGGGTCGGACTGAAGACGGACCATTAACCTCTCAAGAAAATCTATCGGGTCTGGCGGATCAGGCCAGGAAAATATAATTAAATATCAATAAATTTCAAATAAATTGCAAAAAATATAAAAGGTTAAAATTATATTATTTTCACTAAATTTCTGAAGTTTAGTAAATTTAAGTAATTAAAAATTAATAGTAATAAATAGAATTAAATAAGAGAAACATAGGGTAAATTAGTAGAAAATTCTAGAAAATCAATACAAGCTAAGGAAAAATAAGGATGGTGATAAATAACAACTTGCTAATATTCGAAAAATTTACGAAACCAAATATTGAGTGCCGGAGATGGTGAGGATGGGCGTACGGGCCCCAGGTGACTTTGTTGTTGCATTCATGGCACGTGCATTGCATTTGGAGTGGGTTGAGATGTACGGGTCTCAGACGCTCGAGTGGAGTGGATCATGGTGTACGGGCCATGAGTAATCGGCCATGGTGGATCATGGTGTACGGGCTATGGGCATCGGTTATGGTGGATCGTGGTGTACGGGTCACGGGCATCGGTTAGGGTGGATTGTAGTGTACGGGCTACAGGTATCTAGTCAATCCCAGGATCATGCATTGCATATAGGTCTAGGGGCATATTGCGTGACATGATTTTTGTTGCGTTTGACACGTGGATGGAGCATGCATCACGTAGTTATGCATTTTTATGTGGAGTGCTTTACTTACCGCATTTAATTTATCTTACGCATATTATCTTATGTTTATGTGCTATGTGATTATATCATATCTATGTGCTATGTGGCTATATCATTTCGGTATGCACGTTTTGTATTGGTTTGAGGCTGGCATCTACTGGGTGATTTCTGTCACTCACCCCTACTTTCCAGGTGAGCCGGATGAGGACTACGAGCACATCTTCGTTGAGGACGGGACGGACATAGCAGAGTGGGCTAGTTGATAGCTGCATCAAGGTTACAAGGGGGCTCTGCAGCTGTTTGTGTTTACTTATACTTTGGAGATTTTTCACAGACTTCTTTATTACTTTTATTATCAGAATTTTTATTCAGGAATGTAGTGACGATTATTGGAGTTTAATTTAAGTTATGATCGATGCCTTGTATTCTCCTTAGAGAGATACGGCGGGTGCACTGTTCCCAATTCTAGGACTCGAGAGTGGGGCACTACAGGTGGTATTAGAGCCGAGGCTTCAGATCCACCTCGGAAACGCAGGATTAATTAGATCACCTAGACATAAGTTACGATCTTTTGTAAAAGGACGATTTTACCCCTAATGAACAAAGAAGACTTAAGAGATGATTTTAGACTTAGGCTATGATCGGGTTATGGGAGGTGTGTGCCGATGGTGAGCTTTCTCTGTCTAATTACCATTTTACCCTGGGTCCAACCCTCTTAACTCGCTATTGACTAATCTGATTTCTTTTCATGAATTATAGAAATGCCTCCACGATGTGAGCCAGCTGGAAATGATGGTGTGAACCACCAGAATCAGGGGATCATCTCTAAGCACTTGAAGATGTCATAGTCACCATGACCAACACCTTAGCACAGTAGCAACAGCTGCTAAACTGGCATGTACCCGCCTCCACCACCACCTCACTCGGACCTGAGATTCTTCAACAAGGAGATGCGGAGTAGTGATGGCATAACACAACTGACACCTTTGATCACTTGGATCTAATTTCGGAATGAGTTTAAGAAGTACTACGTGTTCGACAGTGCGAATCCATCAGAGCATGACTCTAGATCCATGGCAGGAGCATAGATTTAGGCTATGATCTTAGAAATTAAGGTATGATTTTGCCCTAAGTCATGATCTTAGACATAACTGACAATTTTGATTAAGAATTGATCTGAATATTAGGAAACGATTTGAACATAAGGAACGATCTTAGTCGTAAACGATGATTATATTCGAAGCATGATCGTAGAGTTAAGAATTGACTTAGATTTAAGTGACGATCGGTTGAGGGGTACACATAACAAGAATGATATTATATCCATGTGATTTTGGTTAGTTATATTATTTAAATTTTGTTCATAACTTTTGCACATTTCCTTAGCCGTAATTTTAGTACCACTAAGTGAATTGAGTATAACTAAATTACATAAATGGTAATGTTAACCAGGATGCCTACTGCAGGCGTTGGATGATGCATAAATTTAAATGGGTCCGGCAGTTACTAGGGTTCTTCTCCGTAGCAGCAGCATGAGACCCGGTACCATTAGGATAACTGAAGTGGGTTCATGCCTCTACCTTGACAGTAGTATCGAAACACGACTAGGTCTAAGATGACATCATAGTTACTAAGGAATGATTCATAGGAGAATAATAGAAACTAAGTAAAAATTTATAAGCATTATGATCAGTAGAGTTTAGTGAAAGATATCGTACAAAGAAATTTATAGTCTATGGTTGAGAGGTTAAACGTAGCGTTATCAAAATAATTTGACGATATTAGTCTTATTAGAGGAATCGATCGATAGCAACATACGAGAATCGAATATAATATGTACCTTGGAATGATAAATTGTCACAAAATCTTTAGTTAAGTGTTGATTTCTAGATAACATTGAGTTGCTTGGCTTGAATTTGGTAGGCTTAAATTGGAGTAGAGTAAGCACTAACAAGTAGTGGTTGCTTTTCGTGTGAGATTTAACCAAGTTGAAAATTAACAGTTGAAATAACCAAGTAAAGGAGAAAAGATGGATCAGTGTGGCGTGCGGAAGCATGGTGCATTACAATACCTTAAGTCTATCAATATTTAGTGTGTCATGCCAGGGTTTAGCAATCTAAGTTAAAAAATTAGCATATGTTGATGAATACTAGACTTATAAGAAACGGTACATAGACGGATTTTCATTTGAGCGTAAGGATGACTTAGAAAGATTATACGAAGTATTGGACTATAATTTTTCTAGTAGCTAACTTTTTCATATAAGCACGTATACCAATATATATGCTACATTTTAAAGGTACTTTAAATATTTTACCTTGTAAGTGTTACATCTAATTTAATTTTTTTATTGCCTACTATTTTACAAGGTAATTTTTTTTCTGTATTTGTACATGATGAAATTTCAATTACTTTTGACAACTCCAAGAAGAAAATAGATGCATTTTAAAATTTTGATGTTTCAAAGAACAATATGTTTATATATATGTTTCATATGTTATTACTCAAATTTTTGTTTAGCTATGTTTGTGTTGCAAAAAAAATTTGATTTATCAAATATCAGTATTACAAGTATTTATCCCTTAAGTGTTTCTGAAGTTATTAACCGCTTGCAATGAATTTATTAAAATTTTCAAACACAAAACTGTAGCTTTCAAATATGTATTTCTTCTAGAAAGAAAAAAATTATTCAAATCATTTTATAAAAAGAAATTGTTATGATTGTTGTATCTACATTTTTTAAAGTGGTTAATACTTTTGGGAACAAGTATATCATTATTTTTATAAGGAGTCACTTGAAAGCATTGCGAAAACAAGTATATAATACTTTGATTCTCGTGTTTATACAAATAAGAAGGATATACTTTCCAATAATTAGAGCTACAAAACTTTTCTTTCCTTTTGGTTACAATTTAAGGAAAAACACGTCCATACACATATTTTGTATATTATGCTGATGATATCTCCAAAGAAATAAGGGCATGATCCTACAGTTAGTTTGTAGTATATAAGAATTGATTTTGAGGGCTTGATTCTGTGTTAAGGAAGAGTAATGGTTGGCCTATCAGAGGAATTAAAGGACATTTGAGATTAGTTCGCTACCTAGGTAATTGACCATGTATGATTAGTTTAATAATTTGAAATTGTAGGTTTCAATTACGTAAGTGGAATGATACACAATATAAGTGGAATTGGAGGCCTAACAATTTAAAAGTGATGAGGTTGATATGATGACATCAGTGACATATCCCAAGTGAGTGTATTAAATAGAACGGCACTAGGTTATTAATCACGTAATAAGCAAGTTTCGAGGACGAAACTTATTGTAAGGAGGGAGGAGTGTTACACCCGTACCCATTAGGGCAAAGGAAAAAAAGAAAAAGAAAACTAAATTAAATAAAACTAAGAGGATAAATCCTAGTCTACTTGGAATTTGAAAGTATGATATATTTTAAGTAGGAATCCTATACCAACTAGGATATTTAAATTCTTCTCAAATTAGGATTTTCTTAAACCAAAACTCTATCCTAAATCTTCTATATATCCTAACTTAAGCTAAACAAAAAAACTCATACACAAAACCCTCACAGCCGCCACCCCTGCTAAGGAAGAGAAAAGAATAAATCAATAGCAGCTTCCTTTTCTTTTTGTCGTTTCCATAAGCCGCGGCAACAACAATTTTATTTTTAAAATTCTTTGGCCCATCAGCAAGAATAAAGGAAAAAAATTAAGGAGAGCAGCTTCTTTTTTGAAGCTTACAGATGTTGCCTCAGTAGGCAACAACATCAAATTGTTTCTTTTTGCCTCTTCTCCCAAATCATTCGGCTGGCTATCTTAAGAAGAAGGAAAAATAATTTTGGTCCCAAGAAGTCCTAGTTTGATTGTACGGTATAGTATGACAATCGATGTAAGTAATCTCCCTATACTTGCTGTGTTTTGCGAAAATTCTATATGTTATGTTCGTTATAAATTGGATTATGCATACGTATAATTGCGTGCATAGATGGATGTATTTACTATATTTATATCATGCTTGATAATATGTATATATAAATAAATATGCTGAGTGTAGTATGAATTTTTCAAAGTAAATTGCTAGTGTTGTGACCTACGAAATGTTGGTGTATATAAACTGTGACTTTTAGCAATTATTTGGGAAACAGAAAAAATGGCCAAATGTGCATAACATTGTATTTGTGATAATAGAGTGGAAGGGAGTGCTCTGTTAACGTTGGAATGCGCAGACAATGAACAAAAATAACTTTCAGTGAAATTAGGGTGCACGAAAAACAAAGGCCTTGGAAATTGATATTTTCCTTATTTTCAGAAAGTAATGCGCTGACTACCATACATTGTTTCGATCCATGCATATACCACGACAAAGTGAACAAACCCGAAAGTAAAGGAACCACATTCCCACACCCTAAAGTCTAGGAACCACTAACCCAACTTACATCACTACAATGTTAACTACATCCATAATAATAGAAATCTTATTTGACTAGATAATAACAAGACTAACTAGAGTTAAACTCTAACCAAACTAAAGATAATACTTAACTAAACCATAGACTAGTTAGGTGTTGAACAAATCTTCAATTCTCCCCCTCAACACCTACTCACTGCATCCGATTCAAGACACGTCTCTCATGTCTAGTTGATGACGAAACTCCACCAACTTGTTTCCATTGAAACCTTTCGTGAACACATCCGCAACTTGATTATGAGTATCAATATGCTGCAGTTCAATTTCACCTTGCAACACTTTTTCTCTAATGAAATGATAATGTACCTCAACATGTTTAGTTATTGCATGAAAAACTGGATGCACGCTAACTGAATTGAATATAGATTATCACAGTACAAACGCACGCCATCCATACGCTTTTGACCAATTTCATTCAAAACCTGTATAAGCCACATGCATTCTTGAGCTACCATAGCTGCAGCTCTATATTCAGCTTCAGTTGTTGATAAAGACACAGTGGGTTGAAGCTTGCTGCACCAAGATACTGCCCCTGATCCCAGCATGAAAACAAATCCAGTAGTTGACCTCCGTGTATCATAGTCCCCAGAATAATCAGCATCACAAAAACCTCTTAGCTCAAGCTTGGCGTCAACTCCATGCCACACGCCCCAATTTCTGGTTCCTTTGATATACCGCAATATTCGCTTAACTACTTCCAAGTGAGGTTTCTTTGGACTCTGCATAAAACGACTAACTATGGCAACTGCACATGAAATATCCGGCCTAGTTAGTGTCAAATAAATTAAACTGCCAACCAGTTTTCGGTACATCACGGCATCCTCAAGACTTTCTCCTTCAAAGGCACTTAACTTAACATTTGGTTCTAAACAAGTATTCACCGGTTACAAGCCAACATCCCAAATTTTCTCAACAAATCCATGACATATTTTTGTTGATGCAACAAAATTCCATTATCCAAATGTTCAACTTGTAACCCGAGAAAATGTTTAAGTTGGCCAAGTTCCTTCATATGAAACCGTATGGATAAATATTTCTTAACTTGCAACACTTCATCATTAGCATCTCCAGTGACAATTAAGTCATCAACATACACCAATACTATGGCTATTCTTGATTCAATTCTCTTAACAAATAAACTTGAATCTTAATTTGTCATTTTATAGCCACAGTAAACAAGAAATTCAGCAATCTTACCATACCAAGCTCTTGGTGCCTGTTTCAATCCATAAAGTGCCTTCTTTAGCTTGTATACATGATGTGCACGTTCATGATCTTCGAACCCCTCTGGTTGTGTCATGTATATGTCACGATCCACCTCACCATACAAGAAGGCATTTTTAACATCCATCTGAAACAGTCTCCAGCCTTTGTTAGCCGTCATTGCTAACAACACTCGCACAATTGTTATTTTTGCCACAGGACTAAACGTTTCTTCATAATCCAAGCCATACTGCTGAGTAAATCCACGAGAAACTAAACGAGCTTTGTACCTTTCAATTGAACCATCAGTTCTTTTCTTTAATTTGTAAACCCACTTACATGAAATAGGACTTACATCTTTTGGCTTTGGTACAAGCTCCCATGTTTGATTGTGTTCAAGTGCTGAAATTTCTTCCTTCATAGCCTTAATCCACTCTTCCTTTTTCACAGCTTCTTCATAGCTTTCTGGTTCAGGCACTTCTTCTACAATAGCTGCATTCGCATACTTAGGATTTAGACGTCTGGACCTCTCGGATCTTCTAGGCGCAGCACTCTGCTCAACTGCTTCTGATTGCTGAAATTCATCCACTTGGAACTCAGCTTGCCGTGGACTAAGTGGAGCATGTTGTTGATCAATTTGATCAACTTCAGTATGCTCATTTGGATCAACTTCACTTTCATTTTCTACCATATCATTTGTAAGCCGAAATTTTGCAGCATGTTGACCATCTTGGTCCTTTGTCGAAACATTATGTTGCTGCTCATCATTTGTCCACCATGCCGTTGCTTCATCAAATACGACATTCCTGGATGTATAGCATCGTCCAGTAACAGGATCACAACATCTCCAACCTTTTCTAAATTCATCATACCCTACAAATATGCACTTGACTGCTTTCTTTTCCATCTTACTTCGTAAGTGGTTAGGTATGAAAACATAACATACACTACCAAACACACGAAAGTAACTTACAGTAGGAATTTTATTCATTACAAGTTCATAGGGAGAATGAAAATTAAGTTTTTGTTGAGGCAACCCTGTTTGTCACATAAACTGCAGTTCTCATAGCCTCAGCCCAAAACCTCCCAGGTACACATTTGGCATGAAGCATACTGCGACATACCTCAGCTAGATGCCTGTTCTTGCGTTCTGCAACTCCATTCTCCTGGGGTGTGTTGGCACACGTTAGTTTGACGTTGGATCCCACCTTGGCGCAAGAAGGTGTAAACCTCTTGTGAAGTGAACTCTCCACCATTGTCCGTTCGAAGGAACAAAATCTTCTTTTTGTGCTTTGCTTCCACCTCTTCTTTAAATTCTCTAAACTTTGCAAGAGCTTCTGATTTTTCCTTCATAAAATATACCCACACATATCTTGAATAATCATCAATAAATGTGATCATATATTTCATACCTTTGATTGAAGGTTGCTTCACGGGTCCAAACACATCCGAATGGATTAAGTCCAGCACCACCGAAGCCTTGAATCGTGAATGATCATACGGCAACTGATGTGCTTTCCCGTATTGACACCCAGCGCACACAACATCTTTTCTTACCTCAAGATTAGGTAACCCTCTCAGCATAGATTTCTTCATCATGATGTCAAGCTTGCTGTAACTTACATGACTCAATCTTGCATGCCACAAGTCTGTAGATTCGGTCCTCCTTGTTCTATCAACATACACTGCTTCTGCTGACATTACATATACGGAGTCCACTTTCTTTCCTTCCATCACAGGATCTTCTTTTATTTCAATGTGTTGAAACACCTTCACATCCTTTGGACCAAACATAACATAATGTCCCGCAGCTGTTAGCTGAGAAACAGAAAGCAAATTCTTTGTCATACCTGGCACATGATAAACATCTTGAAGAGGTACACCAGTTGTGGCTTGCTGGAGTGGTATGACTGACTTCCCTATGTGCGCAATAGGCAACTTCGTGTTGTTAGCAGTCACAACAACACGATTGCCTTTATATTCTGCTACGTCCTCAATCTTTTCTTTATCACTAGTCATGTGGTTTGAGCACCCATAATCTACAATCCAGTCCATCTCATAATTAACATGCCTGGACGTAGCCATGAAGGCACCTTCTTTGTCAACGGCCGACCCCTTTTCTTCTTCTATGGCTACCATTGCTTCAACATCCCACTCCTCTTCGTCTTTAGATGCTACTACATTACTTTCTACTACATTTTTCTTCGACCAGCAGTCATTAGCTTTATGCCCTTTCTTTCCGCAATGGTAAAATTTGCCTCCAAATCTTCTCTTATTGGGATCGGCTCTTGCACCTCTTGAGTCTCCAAATTGAGGATCCTTTCCACTGTGATCCTTCTTCCCTTGATTTGCGAATTGTCGTCTGCTATTCCACTTACTTTTGCCAGCATACATTGCTTGTTCATCACTCTTCATGGTCATTCTTCCCATCTGTTTGGCCAATGCCTCCTGCCCAGCCAACAGATTCTCAAATTCTACAAGTGATGGTTGAACAGGCCATCCTTGTACAGCAGCTACAAACCCTCTGAACTCAGGTTTGAGACCATGAATTATAATTCTTTTTGTCCTCGTATCTCCATTGTGAGCCTCAGGATCCAACTCAGAAATCTCACGACACAGTGATTTCACCTGATGAAAGTATTGAGCAATGGATAAGTCACCTTGAGAAATTGACAGCAACTCACTTTCAAGTAGCTGCAACTGTGTGTCATTTCTCTTCGAGAATAGCTTTGCAAGTGTATCCCACGCCTCCTTTGGCGTGCTCAGATCTCGGATGTGTTCCAACACATCCTCCTCAACAGGTGTCTTTAACACGAACATAGCTTTCCCAGCTTTGATCGTCCATTTTCGTAACACTCCAGTGGTGTCTTCTGCAGCTGGTGATGTAGTCTCACTGCCATTAACTACCTCCCACAGATCTTGACCTTGCAAATATGAAATCGTGCATGTTGACCATGTGTTATAGTTTTGATTGTTCAATTTCTTAATTCCACACACAAAAAAAATTGTGGTTTACCGACGAAATTATCACCGACGAACAACGTATAGTCGTTGTTTCGTCGGTAATAGCGACGACGGTGCGACAACACTAATGTCGTCGCTAATTGCGACGAAAGTACGATGAAATTCGTTGTCGCTAAAAGAAAAATAGTCAGTCAGGTGATTTACGTCGGTGATTTGTCGGTGTCTCGTCGCTACTCTGCGTGTTTTTATTCGTCGCTATTTAGTTTGTAACGCTACGTCGCTATGTCGTCGCAATTTTGTCGCTAAAATTAGCCCAAATAAAATACATTCGTCGTTAGTATAAGTTCTTGGCGTTGTGTATCGTCGTTTTTTTGTCAATGAAACCCGCATGTGGCAAATGTTTTGTTTTACTTTCCGTTCGTAATTCGATTTGTCATTGTGTCGTCGCAGAAACATCGAGAATTAAACACGTGTATTGATTAAGGAAAAAGAAAGCGGTGATTGGGAAAAATACTCATTCATTCAATAATAAAAAGTTACATTATCAAACGAAAAAATAAAAAAAATCTAAAAAGAGATGCGGAGATGTGCCGTTCACTCTTCGTCATCGGACGAAAGAGTAGCCGCGACATTCTCCGCAAATTCTTTGAGAAGGCGCTTGAGCTTGTAATATCTAAATTTCATCTTCCGCAGCCTTCTAGTCATGTTGTGCAGTTGCCGCGACTGCTGCTGCATGTTTGCCATCAGCATACAGAAGTCGGCGTCCTGCACAGGCGTTTGTTCTTGATCACTCTGATGTTGCGGTGGGCCATAGACAGATACGGAACCTTCTTGCTCAACCGATGGTACTTGAGGAGGAGGAGGCCCTTCTGGAGGGGCACTGATTGCCTGTCCACCACGCCTTGGGGTTCTTTTAAAGCGACGCGGCATATTTTGATTATTTATAACCTTATCTCTGTGTATGTATATGTGCGGATGTTTGGGGTATAAATAGTAAAATTAGCGACGACATAGCGACGACATAGCGAAGCTTTTGGCAACCGTTAGGAATGTCAGTGATGACCTTTCGGCTGTTTTAGCGACGACGTAGCGACCGAATTGGCGACGTATATTCATCGTACGATGCAACCGTTGGGAGCTGACTGCCTAATAGCGACTACTTGGCGACGGAGTAGCGACGAAACGCACATAGCGACGACATAGCGACGTTTTTTTCAACCGTCAGGAATGTGCAGTGATGACGTTTCGGCTGTTTTAGCGACGACGTAGCGACGAATTTGCGACGTATACTCATCGCGATGCAACCGTTGGGGAACTGAACTGGCACTGCCGAATAGCGACTACTTGGCGACGGATTAGCGACTGACATAGAGACGTTTTTTTCAACCGTTAGGAATGTGCAGTGATGACGTTTCGGCTGTTTTAGCGACGACGTAGCGACGAATTTGCGACGTATACTCATCGTACGGTGCAACCGTTGGGAACTGAACTGGCACTGCCGAATAGCGACTACTTGGCGACGGATTAGCGACGAAATGCATCGAATAATGTGAAGAGACGTTATCCGTCGCTGTTTTCGTCGGTAAAACGTCGGTAAATTCAACAAAAATTCACGCGTTGTAAGCATTGGGAACTGGACGGACTGCCTTTTAGCGACGAGATTTGTGTTTCTTGTTCGTCGCCGGTCGTCGCGAAGTCGTCGGTATTGTGTTTGTTAGTTTCCGAGATTTGTGTTTGTTTGTGGTCGCTATCTCGTCGCTATTGCGTCGGTAACATTGCAGGCTGAGAACGATAAAACCATTTTCCTTCTTCTTCTCTTCTCCCATTCTTCTCTCATTTCAAGCACATCAATCATCAATTTTGAACGAAAAAACCGAAGTGTGGAATTTTGATTTTTTCTACCATCGAAAAAAGATAGCTGCTGTTATTTTGAAGGTGTATCGAGAAAATGGATCCGAGGAGAAGCGATAGAAAGTGGATGTACCAGAGAGTAAAAAACGGGGAGTGGTGTTTTAGATTTGTTGAAGGTCTCGAAGAATTTATGGATTTTGCGACGAGTAATGAAAGTGGAACGCAGATTAGATGTCCGTGCAAGAAATGCAAGAACCGTAAATATAAGGATCCGGGTGACGTGAGGGTTCAGCTTATTGAAACAAGGTTTCGTCCACAATTACCCATACATGGTACTGTCACGGCGAATATGAGGGGGCGTCTACATCTGCAACTGTACACGTCGAAGTGGTACCCGGTCAGGTTGATGCCGAAGAAATATGCGAGGGATCTCACAACCCATACATGCAGATGGTGACAGACGCAGCCGCCGGCGCATTTACCGGAGAGCATTTGTTACAAATGCAGGGATCCGGATGAACAGCCGCGTATATTCGTGGAGGAAGATCCGAACCCTCAGGCGAGACAGTTTTTGAGATGTTGAACGCCGCCAACACGCCGCTGTATCCTGGTTGCGGTAGTCACACACAGATGTCCATGATCGGTCGGATGACGAGCATGAAGACGGAACACCGCATGACGGAGAGATTGTACGATGGGATGTGTCAGCTGATGAGGGAATCTCTTCCCGAAGGGAACACAATGGTCGACAGTTTTTATTCGACGAAAGAAACAGCTGCAGGCGTTGGGACTGCCGGTTCAGAAAATCAATTGTTGTTCAGAGGGGTGCATCATATACTGGGGCATCAACAAGGATAAAGACATGTGCAGGGTCTGTGGGACAAGCAGGTGGAGAACGAACAAAAGAAACCGGAACGTGCCAAGAAAACAATTTTACTATTTACCTCTCGCCCCTAGACTGCAGAGGCTATACGCATCCGGTGCCACAGCTAGCCAGATGAGGTGGCACGCGGAGCACTACACGAAAGACGTGAGATGTGCCATCCATCTGACGGCGAAGCTTGGAGGACGTTCGATGCGACGCATCCAGGTTTTTCGTCGGAGACAAGGAACGTTAGGTTGGGTTTATGCACCGACGGGTTCAACCCGTTTGGACAGTCGGGAGATCAGTATTCGTCGTGGCCTGTAATCGTGACGCCGTACAATCTACCGCCTTGGATGTGCATGAAGACGCCGTACATGTTCTTGACTGTGATCGCACCGGGGCCTAGGAATCCAAAACAGAAGATCGACCTATACCTGCAGCCGTTGATACAGGAGCTGAAGTGGTTGTGGGAGTTTGGCATGGAGACGTTCGATGTATAGACTAATCAAAACTTCCAGCTACGCGCCGCACTGATGTGGACGATCAGCGACTTCCCGGCTTATTCTATGTTGTCAGGGTGGAGCACAGCGGGGAAAATACGCTTGCCCTTGCTGCATGAAGCAAGCGAAGACGATGTCCTTGAAACATGGACATAAGATAAGCTGGTTCGACAGCCATAGGAAGTTCCTGCCCAGACGTCATTTGTACAGAAAGAACGTGACGGCGTTCATGCCTGGCATCGTCGATAAGGACACAAGCCCGAGCTCCTCACGGGTGCAGAGGTGCTGCAGGAGATAGACAGTTGTGGATTCGTGGGGGTCGCTGATGATCCGGACGGCAGTCACAACGCAGACCTGGCTCGTTACTGTATCGGGTGGAAGAAGAGAAGCATATTCTGGGAGCTTCCGTACTGGAAGAGCAATATGATCCGACATAACCTGGATGTCATGCACATTGAGAAGAACGTGTTTGACAACATTTTCAATACAGTGCTGAATGTGCCAGGGAAAACAAAAGACAATATGAAGGCACGACTTTGATATGCGCGACCTCAACATGCGACCGGAGCTGCATCCCGTTGGCACAACATACATGCCAAAGTCCTCGTACACGTTGAATGCGGAGCAGGGTCAGTGCGTTGTTATCGTGGCTGGGGACGGCTAGATTTCCTGATGGCCATGTTTCGAACCTGTCGAAGAACATCGACATGAATAAAGCGGTTTGCACGGGATGAAGAGCCACGACTGTCATGTTTTCATGCAACGGTTGATGCCCATTGCATTCCGCGATCTCTTCCAACCAATGTATGGGAAGCAATTACCGAGATGAGTCTGTTTTTCAAATGTCTTACAACCACGAGACTCAGTGTGGATAATATGTCAAGGCTGGAGGGCGAAATCCCAGTGATCATATGCAAGCTGGAAACTATATTCCCTCCGGCCTTCTTTGATTCAATGGAACACCTGCCAGTTCATCTACCATACGAGGCACGTGTTGGTGGTCCTGTTCAGTACAGGTGGATGTATCCGTTCGAGAGGTACTCTTTTTATGTGCATAACGTTCTTATGTGTCTAAGCGCAAGCATCTGAACATACATTCACTATATGAACAGATATCTCAGGCATTTAAAGCTGAACATCAAGAACAAGGCGAAAGTCGAGGCCTCGACGTGCAATGCCTATCTGACGGAGGAAGCATCGGCTTTCGTGTCTCATTACTTCAAGCCAGATGTCCCGTCGAGGTACAGAGATGTTCCCTGGAACGACGACGGCATTACCAGATCCGGTGTCCTCCCAATATTCACACACTCCGATCAGATTTCACGGACATGGAAAGGAATGATATTGGGGGACAGCGAGCTGAAGATTGCTCATTCTTATGTTCTGCGCAACTGCCGTCAAGTCGACCGTTTCCAGAGGTATACTAACGATATCCAATTTTATTTTGTAAAGACCTTGCGATACTCTATCCATTATGTTACAAAGATATACATGGTACTCATTCGTAATTTTCTTCAGCTTAGTTCATTGATTTATTGCAACACCGTCACCAGGTATATCGAGCGATGCAATATAAACAATGAGTTAGATTCCAAGTTTGCTGATTGGTTCAGGTGGCATGTAAGTTTACATATTTTCCTGTTACCTATGTACGATATGTGATACGCATTTATTGCCCGCTGATGTATACTTACTTGTCGTTTTACAGGCGAAGCAAAGGTCATCTGGCTGACGATGAGTACGGTTACATTCTGACAGCAGTAGCCGAGGGTCCATTTAACAGAAGTCACGCGCCACGACATGTGTTTTGTCAGCGGGTATAGATTCCACACAGTCTTCCCATACCAGCCGAAAATCTTCGGAGGAACAGCGGAGTGTGTGTCAAAGCGGTTATGACAATAGCCCCGGCCGAGGATGACCTTCTACGGCTACCTTACTGACTAATTGAGCTCGAATATCCGGCATTGCCTATAAGCGGGTGGTCCTATTCAAATGCGAATGGTACGATCCAACTCGAGAAGGTCTATCGCGTTGGCCACAAAGGTTCACGACCAATATAAGTTGGTAGACATACACCAAGGGCGACGGTACAGAAAATACGATCCATACGTTTTGGCTAGTCAAGCGTCCAGGTGTACTATCTATCATATCCAACAACGAGGATGAATGCGAGCTCAAAAGACTGGCGAGCCGGTGTGCAAAGTGAAATCGAGCAAGTTTGATGTTTAGTATACAGACAGGTTCAGATGGTATGGACGCCGCATTTCAAGAAGAAAACCCGTCGTTCTAGATACGACACACTGTTGAACTGCACGACCGCCTCCCTTAAATGACCCCCAACGGCGGTTTCATCGAAATTCATCTCAACATACAACGCCCTGGAACAATATTGAGACGTAGTCGAAGACGAATACGAGGATGAAGATGACGACGAGCATGTAGATGAAGATGAGATGAAGATGACGATGAAGATGCGTTATGAGGATGGCCAGAATGACCAGGAAAGATTGACCATTAGCCAAATATTTTTATGTACCTCTTTTATATGAAAGTGTGTTATGTGTTGACTGTACTTATATTCATGTATATACTACTTATATTTTGTATTTTTTTTCAAAAATTATAACACCGACGAGTTACCGACCGAAATGTTGCGTCGCTACTTTGAAACTGAATAACGACGACACATGAAAAATAGCGACGAAATATAATAGCGAAGAACGTTCGTCGCTATTGTCGTTGCAAAAATATAGCAGATAAGCTGAACTCCCCCTCTTTCTTTCCCATTTCCCTCCTTCCCCATTTTTTTCCCTCCCCTCGGCGAAAATTCCCTCCCACCCACCGGCGAAACCTCCCTCCCTCCCACCGGCGAAAGCTCCTCCCGCGGCGAAGTTCTCCGTTGACCTCCCTTCTCGGTTAGTTTCTCTTCCTATTTTCGTTTTTTTTTATTTAATAGTTACTGTGGTTTTAATTTTTTTTAATGTCTTGGGGGTGTGGTGATGGGTGTGGGCTGGGTGGCTGGTTGATGGGTGCGGGCTGTGGGTGGAGGGGATGGGGTGCGTGAGGGAAGTGGGTGATGGGGCTGGGTGTGGGTGCGGGGGATGGGGTGCTCGTGGGTGGGCAGTGGGTGCTGGGGCTGGGTGTGTGGGTGCGGGGCTGGGTGTGGGTGGGCAGTGGGTGCTGGGGCTGGGTGGTGCTAGGGGCTGGGGTGGTGCTGGGGCTGGGGGTGGTGCTGGGGCTGGGTGGTGCTGGGCAGTGGGTGCGGGGCTGGGTGTGGGTGGCTTTGTGGTATATATATGTATATGTGTATAGAATTATGTATGTATTATATATGTATATGGTATATATATATGTATATGGTATATATGTATGTAGTTATATATATGTATATACCGGTATATATAGTGTATATATCTATATATGGGTATATATGTATATACGGTATATTATATTATATGTATTATGGATTTTGTAGTTAATTTTCGTATTTGGGTATATAATTATATATATAAGTTAATTTCGTATTTACATATAAATATATGTAAAATTATTAGAAAATGTTTTTTTGGGTACGAATTATGTATGTATATATATTTTTCGTATTTAAATATATTTATAATTAACATAATCTATTTTGGTATATATATGTATATGGTATATATATGTATATACGGGTATATATATATATGCATATACAGGTATATATATGTATATACGGGTATATATATGTATATGGTTATATATGTATATACCGGTATATGTATATGGTATACATATGCATATACGGGTATATATATGTATATATGGGTATATATGTATATGGTATATATATGCATATACGGGTATATATATGTACAAACGTTTGTGTAAGAGGTTTGCATATGATTTTCGGTATGATACTAGTTCAAGTTGTTGGATTTGGATTTGTCTTTGGAGAGGCCATTAAGGCTGGGAAACCTCCGACAACGCTTAAGTCATGCCGAAACGTTTAAAAATTATTAATATGTTCCTCTCAGATCTGATGGCTAGTGAGGGTTTGCCGACGAGATCCACATACCCACCAGCTACACAGGACCTTCAAGGAGAGTTCGATGCGTTCTTTTCTCAGCATGATACGTATGCCTTGTTAAGTTGTAAAACGTTTTGATGATGAAAAGATGTTTTGTATAAATTATGTTTAATATTCGATTGCAAGATAGGCCAAAACATATTATGTCCAAAGATGGTTGAGATTGGAAGTCACTGGTTGACATCGATCTCTCAAACAGGGGACATCGATCGATCGATGTACTTCAGCCCCTGACATCGATCGATCGATGTCTGTCTGAGAACATCGAACCCTCAACCACAAGGACATCGATCGATCGATGTCACTTTATACCCTGACTTCGATCGATCGATGTTGAACTGAGGACTTCGAACTCTAAACCAGGTGACATCGATCGATCGATGTCACTTCAGCCCCTGACATCGATCGATCGATGTCTGACTGAGTACTTCAGTCTCTAAACCTAGTGACATAGATCGATCGATGTGCTGCAGAATTCAAATTTTTTGAACGTTAGAATAAAATCCAAGGTTGATTTTCAAGGTTTTCTCTTTCCAATCTTCTTCAAACTTCTTGTGGACTTTAACCCAACTTGTTACATGCTTCCTTGACTATTGTAAACTTGTCTAAGATTCTCTAGGGTGGCTATCCAAGATCAAATCACTCCATAGGGTGGCTAAAGACTATTTTGGCATTGTCTTGACATTTTTGAAGATGAAGACTTGGTGGAAGGCCTCAAAAACGTGGTGAACTTCATCTATAAATAGAGGAGGCTTGGATGAAGCAAAAACACACTTTCAACATCATCTAGCTTCATTTTACATTGTTGTATATTTCTCTCATACTTGTAAATTTGTTTAAAGCTTGTTTAGCTTTCCTTGATCTTCATTGTTTGTATATTGAGAGAAAGAGAGTTAAGCACAAGAGGAACCATAAATATTTGATCTCTAGCTTGTGCTTAGACTTGTGAGAAAGTGTGAACCCTACTATATATCTTCAACCCCATTGTGAGAAGTTCTTGAGAGAACTTTTGTTGAAGCTGTGAGGAAGCAAGAAGTTGTTCTTGCTAAGAGCTGTAGTTGTTGTAGTTGCACAAGTGTGTTGTGCAAGAAGTTGCTGTTGTTGTTGCTTACACTAAAGTGTTAGTGTAAGTGTTGTTGTGGTTGTTCTTATTGTTCATAATAAGAAGAGTAGTTGTTGAAAATCCACTTTGGGAACAAAGTGGTAGTGGAGTAGAATCATTTACGATTCGAACCACTCTATATCCGGTTGTACTCTTTCATTGTCTCTCATCTCCAATTCTTGCTCTAATTTTGAATATCTTTTTGAGTTGAGAAAAACAAGAAAATTCCACAAAAGAGCCAAACACTCTATTCACCCCCCCTCTAGAGTGTATTTCGGACCTTACAATTGGTATCAGAGCCTAACCTTGATTGCTTGGCCAATCTTTGCAAGTAGCAAGGTTAAAAGATCATGGCAACCTCAACCTCAACCTCTTCATCTCCTAAGCCTACTGCACTATTTTCCGGATCAAACACTAAAGCTCATATGTTTGATGCCCAAAACTACTCTTTGTGGAAATTTCTAATGATCAATCATTTGAAAGGCTGTGGATTTGATATATGGAGAGCTGTTGTCAAAGGAATTGAAGTTCCAATGATTACCAACTCAAAAGGAGAATCA
>AP025041.1:3333930-3359778 GCA_036186865.1 Eustoma russellianum
ACAATCGATCGATTCACACGAATAGTGAATCAACTATCCATGGTTGACAAGAAAATCTCAAACGAAGACCTTGTCTCAAAACTCCTCAACTCCTTGCCAAGAGAATGGACACCCAAAGTCACCGCCATCACCGAATCAAAGAATCTCAAGACTCTTACTCTTGATGAGCTATCCGGTAATCTTCTTACTCATGAAATTCTTATTGATGAACAAAATAGGATGAATCCCATCAAGCCTACACAAACATCACACAAAGGATTGGTGGTAGAGTCCGATGATTCGGATGAGGAAGTTGCCCTTCTTGTAAGAAAATTTAGAAGAATGGCAACTAGAAACAAAGCTCAAGCAAGAAAAGTTTTTCAAGAACCATCTAAAGAAAAAGAAGCAAGTGAAAATTGCTATAGATGTGGTCGACCCGGTCACTTCATTGCCGACTGCCACGTAAAAGAGCTGCAAAAGCAAGAGAAGAAGGTCTTTCCTCAAAAGAAGAAAGCCCTCAATGCGGATGTAACCACGTGGGATGATCTTCTTTCGGAATCGGAAGGAGAAGAGAGTGAAGATCAAGGTGTTGGACTTGTGGCAATGGTTGAAAATTCAAAGGTTCAACATACTTGTCTTATGGCGATTGAAGACGACCTTGAGGTAAACTCTAACCCTTCAAATTTGAATGATGAAATAGGAGATTTGCAAGATGACTTTGAAAAATTAAATTTGAAATATAAGCATCTAAAGAAAGAGTTCAAGAAATGCATTTTAGAAAATAAGAGCTTGCATGACAAAATATTTTGATGGTTCAAGAGCATGATATCATACTTACTATGCATAAAACCGTAGCTCTTGAAAAGGAAGAAATTAGAAAAGAATGTGAAAAACTAAAATTAGACTTACAAAGATTAACAAATGGGAAAAACAACTTAGACATACTACTTGGAAATCAACGAATTGGAAATGATAAATCCGGTTTAGGATTTAACTCATTATTTTCTATTAAACCCAAGTCTTTAAAGAAAAAGACAAACAGTAGAAAATCACAACAAAACTTATCATCTTCTAAACCAAAGCTTGTACCCACGTGTTTTTTATTGCAACAACTAGGACATGTAAAGAAAGCATGTAGAGCTCGATTTGAGAGCACATATGTTTGGAAGCCTAAGGGTCGAAAAACTAACCCTAAAGGACCCAACCATCAAAGGGTACCAATGCATACACCTTTTGGTTTTGTAGGCTCTCAAGATAAATGGAGTAGCCAAAGAAGAAGGAACCAAATGGCTTATGGACAGCGGATGTTCAACTCACATGACCGGAGACAAGACGTTGTTCACCAAGCTCAAGCTCCAAGATGGTGGAACGGTGCATTTTGGCAATGGGAGAGCCAAAATCCTTGGACATGGAGAAATTGGTAACTCTTCCTTTACTATTAATAATGTACTATATGTAGAAGGGCTTAAGTATAATTTGATAAGTGTTAGCCAACTATGTGATGCTAATTTTCAAATTGAGTTTGTGAAAAGAAAATGTGTTGTGAAAAAGAACGATAAGATTATTTTCGAAGCTATTCGTAAAAATGATGTTTACAAATTTAGCACACATGATTTGATATCACAAAATGTTTCTTGCCTAGTTGCCAAAAATGATTTGACTCAACTATGGCATAGACGACTTGGACACATTAGTTTCAAGAATTTCAAAGAGATTTGTAAAAATGAAAAGGTCCAAGGTCTTCCAAAATTAAATTTCGAAAACCATGGCTTATGCGACACTTGTCAAAAGGCAAAACTTGTTAAAACAAGTTTCAAGCCCAAAAGTGAAATCTCCACCACCAAACCTCTACAATTGCTTCATATGGATTTGTATGGGGATATTGGTACAGCAAGCCTAAGTGGAAAACATTACACCTTTGTGGTGGTAGATGACTACTCTAGGTACACTTGGGTAATGTTCTTAGCTAAAAGAATGATGCTTGTCAAGAATTTATAAAGCTTTGTAAGAAATTAGAAAATCAAAGAGAAGACACAATTAAGGAAATTAGAAGTGATAGAGGTGGTGAGTTCGATGGAGAGTTTCAAGAATTTTGTGTATCCAAAGGGTATGGACACAATTTTTCAGCTCCAAGAACTCCTCAACAAAATGGTGTTGCGGAAAGGAAAAATAGAACACTTCAAGAAATGAGTAGAGCCATGTTAAACGAATTTGAGCTACCCAAATATTTTTGGGCCGAAGCGGTAAATACCGCGTGTCATGTGATCAATAGAGTTTATTTGAGACCATTTCTCAAAAAGACTCCTTATGAGCTTTGGAAAGGTAGAGTACCAAATATTGGTTATTTCAAGGTTTTTGGTTGTAAGTGTTTTATCCTTAACACCAAAGACAACTTGGATAAACTCGACTTCAAAGCGGATGAAGGAATTTTATGGGTTATGCTCAAAATAGCAAAGCATTTAGAGTATATAATAAGAGAAGTATGAAAGTTGAAGAATCAATTCATGTCAAGTTTAGTGAATTCATTGATGATAAGTCAAACGACAATAATGATGACGATGAAGATGAAATAATCGAAGTAAGTCATATAGAAAAATTTGAGAATCCAAAAGGTAATATTGTCATCGACCTTAGGATTGATCCACTTGAACCTAATGTTGAAGATGAAGAAGTAGGAGGAGATACCTCAAACTTGCCGGATTCATACAAATATAGGAAAGATCACCCTAAAGAGTTGATACTAGGTGAAACTAGCCAAGGTGTAATGACAAGGAGAAAATTCAATGAAAATGCCTTCATTTCACAAGTTGAGCCTAAAAATATAAAAGAAGCAATAAATGATGAAGATTGGGTATTAGCTATGCAAGAAGAATTAAATCAAATTGAAAGAAGTGATGTTTGGGAATTAGTTGCTAAACCTAGTGATCATCCTGTAATTGGCACCAAATGGGTATTTATGAACAAAATGGATGATAAAGGAAACATCACTAGAAACAAAGCTAGGTTAGTAGCCCAAGGCTATAGGCAAGAGGAAGGCATAGACTACGATGAGACTTTTGCCCCCGTGGCTAGGTTAGAAGCTATTAGGATGTTATTATCATATGCATGCTATAAGGATTTCAAACTATATCAAATGGATGTGAAATCCGCATTCTTGAATGGAATAATTCAAGAAGAGGTCTATGTAGCTCAACCTCCGGGGTTTGAAAATCATGATTATCCAAATCATGTTTTTAGACTCAAAAAGGCCCTTTATGGACTTAAACAAGCTCCTAGGGCTTGGTATGATAGATTAAGTAACTTCCTACTTGAAAACGAGTTTTCAAGAGGAAAAGTCGACACTACTCTTTTTATTAAAGAACAAGGAAACCATCAATTGCTTGTTCAAATTTATGTGGATGATATCATATTTGGTGCTACTAACGATTCTCTTTGTAAGCATTTTGCTAAATTGATGGAAGGAGAATTTGAAATGAGCATGATGGGTGAACTCAACTACTTTCTTGGTCTACAAATCAAGCAAACTCAAGATGGAGTGTACATATCTCAAACAAAGTATGCGAAGGATTTGCTCAAGAAGTACAAATTCGAGGATGGAAGAAGTGTGAGCACTCCGATGAGCACAAGTACAAAGCTTGACAAAGACGAAAAAGGAAAGCCAGTTGAGGTAACGAAATATAGGGGTATGATTGGAAGTTTACTTTATTTAACCGCTAGTAGACCGGATATTTTGCATGCTGTGTGCTTATGTGCTAGATTTCAAAGTATGCCTAAGGAATCGCATTTAGTTGTCATTAAACGTATCTTTAGGTATTTAAAAGGGACTTTGAACTTCGGATTGTTTTATCCCAAAAATGGTTTTTTTGATCTAAGAGGATATAGTGACTCCGACTATGCCGGAAATCTTGTTGATCGTAAAAGCACCTCCGGGACATGTCAATTCCTTGGAGATTGCTTAGTTTCTTGGTTTTCCAAGAAACAAAATAGTGTGTCACTTTCCACGGCGGAATCCGAATATGTATCGGCCGCTTCGTGCTGTGCACAACTACTTTGGATGATCAACACCTTGAACGATCATAATGTTAAGTTTGAAAAAGTTCCCATTCTATGTGACAATACCTCAGCCATAAGTATAGCACAAAACCCGGTTCATCATAGTAGAACAAAACACATTGAGGTGAGACATCACTTCATAAGAGATTGCATCCAAAAAGGATTGGTATGCGTTGAGTTCGTTCCAACAAATGACCAACTGGCGGATATATTTACCAAACCCCTTCCCACCGAGACGTTCGAATCAATTAGGACAAGATTGGGAATGCTAAACATTGGTTAAAGGGTTAAAAAACTGTTAAAATTACAGAATTCTGCATACATAGATCGATCTATGTAAAAATTTTAGAGAATGATGTCTATAAAGACATCGATCGATCGATGTACAGGACATCGATCGATCGAAGTCCCTGACATCGATCGATCGATGTCAGCGGGACAGAAACTTATAAAACCTGCAAAAACGCCTCATTTCTTATTTCTACCCTAAACTATCCTAAGAACCCTAAAATTCTCTGCGAAAACTCTCCACCAAAACGAACCCAACCCCTAGTTTCTTCTCTCAAGATCATTTCTTCTCTCTAATCCTACTCAATCCTACACCAAGTCTCAATATTCAAACAATCTCTCTGTCAAATTCGTGCCCTAAATCTCAAATGGCCCCAAGAACCAAGAATCATCCCAAAAGGAAAAGGACATCTCAAGGAGACAATCAACCACATGTACCAACTGGCTCAAGGACACCAGGGCTGCGGAAACAGCCAGAACCATCTCAACAACATCTAATCAGGGAGGTAAGAGAAAGTCTTCACATTAGAAACTTTCCCTGGCTTAAAACTGGTGAATATGAGAATGCATTGGCTACACCTCTAGGATTAGGCATACATACTCATATATCTCAGAGAGCACAATTACTATTCACTGAATGGGAAAATAGCAATAGGTCTACCATTCCATCAAAAGTGCTCAAAATTGAGGACATTTTGAGCAATGCAGAATTGAGACCTATAATTGACTTGTTGTATGCTCAAAACTGGAAGTTTTTATGGGATTCATCTGAGATGGGAGCTATGTCTACTCGTTATACCCGACTGTTTTATGCCAATTTTTGGATTGACTATCTGAATGGAAATCCCATTTCTCTGAATTCAGTTATTGATGGTCAAATAGTCTCTTTTCACACTGAACAAATAAATGGTATTCTTGGTACACCTAATGAGGGATTCAAGGATTTCGATCCTTGGAAGTGGGATTTCAACAAGTACCAAGTCACTGAAAATGAAGTCAAAACCTTCCTTGGCTTTCACCCAACAAAGAACACAAACGATATGCCTTTGATGTATAGAGTCTTGCTTGCGATAGTTACCTTTTGTGTAAATGGAAAATCAGCTAAACTTCCCAGCAACCTAGACTTCTACATCACATACCGCATAGCCAGGCGAGAGCAGGTAAATTTTGGAGAGATATTCTTTGAAAACGTGTTGGAGGCGGTCACTAAGAAATCAAAAGCACTTCCTTACAGTAATCTGATATATAGATTACTGAAAAGTTCAAATCTCGTACTGGATGTTGAATACGAAGAAGGGATTACGAATAAGGACTATTACACAAAATTCAACATCCAGCAAATTCTCAAGTCTAGAAAGGAAGCGCAACGAAGGGGTGGTGCTCAGGAGCCAGAGGAAGATGAAGCTGAGAATGAGCCGGAAATACCACCACACCCCACTGAGCCTACTTAGAACCCCAACCCAACCCTCCAAGTCCTACATCTCGCATAGACAAAGGCAAAGCCCCAATGGAGAAAGAGAGTGAATCCGGGGATGATTTCGATATTGAATACGAGATAAATGACATTCAACGCACTCTTGGTCAATGGGGTGAAGACTTGACCAAGGAAGCTGTTCGTATAGACGATTTGGAAAAAGGCTATACGACTTTCCAGACTCGTTTAACAACGCTAGAAACAAGAGTGGATACTGAAGTCAAGTCACTCCAAAATGAGCTAACCATGCAAAAGACCAAGTACCAGAAATTGAAGACGAAGCTCAAAGCCGCTCTTTCCGGACTTTGTTTCTCCTCTGATGAGGAGTAATTCTTGATGCTTTCCCATTCCCTCGTTTTTATGTTAGTATTTTGCAAGTTTGAGTTTGTATCTCAAAACTTGATATTTTCCTCATGACATTTATATTTTCGAATTGGTAAATTTTTTTTTGATGTTTTCAAAAAGGGGGAGAAGATCCATGCATGCTTTGGATTCATGCATGCTTTGGCTTCGGCATCATTATCATGTTTTTGCATCATCTTGACATTGTTAGCATGTTTTGATTTCATGAATTGTTTTTTACCTTAACTTGATAGAGCTTTGGATGCTTGCTAAAGATATGTTTTGGCATGATGGGATTGTTGGGATGCATAAATAGATATTAACACGACGTGTGTTGGACATGTTAGCATGATAGGTATTCAAATGGCTAAACTAAGAATGGTTACTTTCTGTCATTTTGGCTTAAAAAGTTGAATTGTGCATAACATGACAAAAAAAGTCTATTGATATGCTTTACATATTGAAATGGTGAAAATACAAAACTTGATGCATAATTTGAGGGGGAGCATGTTGGGTAGATTGATGAGAAAGCATGAACTAAGGGGGAATTGTAGAAAAACATCTTTTGGATTGTTGTTTTGAAATCATCAAAAAGGGGGAGAATGTTAAGTTGTAAAACGTTTTGATGATGAAAAGATGTTTTGTATAAATTATGTTTAATATTCGATGCAAGATAGGCAAAACATATTATGTCCAAAGATGGTTGAGATTGGAAGTCACTGGTTGACATCGATCTCTCAAACAGGGGACATCGATCGATCGATGTACTTCAGCCCCTGACATCGATCGATCGATGTCTGTCTGAGAACATCGAACCCTCAACCACAAGGACATCGATCGATCGATGTCACTTCATACCCTGACTTCGATCGATCGATGTTGAACTAAGGACTTCGAACTCTAAACCAGGTGACATCGATCGATCGATGTCACTTCAGCCCCTGACATCGATCGATCGATGTCTGACTGAGTACTTCAGTCTCTAAACCTAGTGACATAGATCGATCGATGTGCTGCAGAATTCAAATTTTTTGAACGTTAGAATAAAATCCAAGGTTGATTTTCAAGGTTTTCTCTTTCCAATCTTCTTCAAACTTCTTGTGGACTTTAACCCAACTTGTTACATGCTTCCTTGACTATTGTAAGCTTGTCTAAGATTCTCTAGGGTGGCTATCCAAGATCAAATCACTCCATAGGGTGGCTAAAGACTATTTTGGCATTGTCTTGACATTTTTGAAGATGAAGACTTGGTGGAAGGCCTCAAAAACGTGGTGAACTTCATCTATAAATAGAGGAGGCTTGGATGAAGCAAAAACACACTTTCAACATCATCTAGCTTCATTTTACATTGTTGTATATTTCTCTCATACTTGTAAATTTGTTTAAAGCTTGTTTAGCTTTCCTTGATCTTCATTGTTTGTATATTGAGAGAAAGAGAGTGAAGCACAAGAGGAACCATAAATATTTGATCTCTAGCTTGTGCTTAGACTTGTGAGAAAGTGTGAACCCTACTATATATCTTCAACCCATTGTGAGAAGTTCTTGAGAGAACTTTTGTTGAAGCTGTGAGGAAGCAAGAAGTTGTTCTTGCTAAGAGCTGTAGTTGTTGTAGTTGCACAAGTGTGTTGTGCAAGAAGTTGCTGTTGTTGTTGCTTACACTAAAGTGTTAGTGTAAGTGTTGCTGTGGTTGTTCTTATTGTTCATAATAAGAAGAGTAGTTGTTGAAAATCCACTTTGGGAACAAAGTGGTAGTGGAGTAGAATCATTTACGATTCGAACCACTCTATATCCGGTGTACTCTTTCATTGTCTCTCATCTCCAATTCTTGCTCTAATTTTGAATATCTTTTTGAGTTGAGAAAAACAAGAAAATTCCATAAAAGAGCCAAACACTCTATTCACCCCCCCTCTAGAGTGTATTTCGGACCTTACATGCCTCGGTTTCGACCGCCGCTCTGGCTGCGGACGCAGACCTTTTACGGTCTGCCGACATGTCCGCACCCCCCAGACATACGACGCCGACGCCACCCACACCCAGCGCATCAGCACCTCATCCGGCGTCTGATGCGGCATCGGACCAGGGTGTCGTACTAGGGCGTCGTCCCCTCCCTTGGTCACATGATACCCATAAGTAAGTAATGATTAATTTATTTAACATGTTTTCAAATATATTTCACGCGTTATTTTTTCCTAACAACTTCACCTCTTTCAGGTTTGGATCGGACAATGGCGCACTTTCCGGTTGCATCACCCGGTCCTTCCACCTGAGGCTTGACCCATCTGGATATTCCTGGGCCCGTGTCACCCCGGAGACACGTAGGTTCTACTGGGATGAGTTTCAGGTATTCAAATTTGATGAATTTCACTTTTTGATGCGTAATCAATCATTACTTTTCTAACCACACTTTTATTATTCCTCCGTATGATAATTGCAGAAGGCGTACAGCTGGCCAGCCGACATCGCCCACGACGTGGAGCAGGCCTGGCGGCATAGGGCCGCCAAACGCTACAGCGACTTCGTCAACTCCCTCAAGACCAAGTCGGAGCGTGACCCCACGTTGATAAGGCCTGCCTACGTATCCGAGGCCGTCTGGGCGGCATGGGTAGAAGGGTGGAGGGACCCTGCTTACCAAGCCCGCAGCGCCCGGAACGCGGCGAACCGGCGCAGCGGCAATGTACAGGGCCCAGCACCTGCCACACACTCAGGTGGTTCGGTTTCCCACGCCACCACGATGCGTTCTATGGTGAGTATTTTAATATTGGATTATTTAGATTCATTGATTTCATTGGATTATTTACATTCATTGACTTAAGTGGATTATTTATATTCATTGAGTTAAGTGAATTATTTATATTCGTTGATTTCTTATGTTGCGCTGTTGTTTTTTTGGTATTCGTATATGGTTACTTTAAGTGGTACATGCGTTCATTTGACTTTTTATTTTTATTTTTGATTTGACTTGGGAGAGGCCTTTAAGGCCGGGATACCTCCGATAAACGAATAGGTCATGCCGAAATTTTTAAAATTCTGGATTTCACTAACATATTTTATTTCATTCTTTCAGCACGAGGAGACGGGGGAGTGGCCAGCCTCCTACGATCTCTTCTACAAGACGCATCGGAAGAAAGCCTCCGACGGGACGAAGGACTGGATCACGACGAAGGCCCGCGACATCAGTGTAAGTAGACTACGATATCATTTGTTTTTTCCTTAGTTTGTTTTATTGCTAAACCATAACAATTCTTATTCTCATTTCAGGACGAGTACAACAGATTACTCGCAGATAGAGGCGAACAGGCCGACAAGAACCGCGCTTATTGGGATGCGGTTCAGACCGTCGGTCCTCAAAATAAGAAGAGGGAGGTGTACGTGGTTGGATCAGCAGCGCCGCGATTCTTTCCCGAAGTTCTACAAGCAGGTGCTTCCTCCGAGGCCAGCACCTCCGCGCCTTCTGCGACGCCAGAGAATATTTTCGCGCTTGGAATCAGATAATGCAGCGCTGCAGCGTGAGATAGAGACCATCAGGACGAGGCATGAGGAGAGTGTACAGGCGCTGCAGCAGGCGCTTCAACAGGCGTTTGAGCATGCGCAGCGGCAAACGATGCAGGTGCAGGAGGCAACGAACCAGCAAATCTCGCACCTGTCGCAGGTAGTCATGTCTTTCATTTCCTGCTCCTCGCAGCCTCAGCCTCAGCCTCGCCCTCCTGATGGTCACTCTTCTCCGCATGATCCCCCTCCATCTACCTCTGCATAGTTTTTTATTTTTTCATTGTTTGTACAGTCTATTTCATTTGTTGTATTGACATTTTCTTTGTACTTTTATATCCTATCTGACAATTTTACGGATTCTATTTCGTTTGTGTTGTTTAATTATACGAACTTGAATGCGCAAATACCGTATTACTGTATAATATTCGTACAAATGATTTAATATACAAAATAAAATATATTATAGAAATTAAATAATAATAAAAAACTTTTTAATTAATAATGTATTAATATTATTAATAAATCAAAAAAATTTAAAATTTAATATTAAATAACGTATTTAAAATAATTATTAGTAAATTTAATATTTTTAAAAATAACAAATACCGACAAACCGGAGACGAAATTGTACTGTCGCAGATCGGTAATAAAAAAACAAAAATTTAAAATTAGCGACGAAAAGACATATAACGACGACATTTTGCGACGAAATAAAACGGAAACAAAAAATAAAAAATAATAAATAGCGACAGCAATACTTATACCGACGAAATTTTGCGACGAGTGTCTTTGTCGCAGAACCTTAATAAAAAAAATACAAAATAGCGACGAAAATATTTTACCGACGAACCAGCAACAGCAGAAAACAGGTCGCAGACCTGACAGTTTCTCGTCGCAATTTGGCGACGATACACCGACAAAATTGTTTTTGTCACAATATAGCGACGCAGTGCCGACGAAATTTGCTTTGCGACAAGCCGTATAACGACCTTCATTTTTCGTCGCTATTTCGTCGCAATATGCCTATAGCGACGAAATAGCGACGTTTTTTGGCTGTCGCTATAGGCCCTTTTTTTTGTGGTGCCACCAACAACTTGCAATTCACTCATTTTGGGGGTAGAAACAAATTTGAGATTGTTTGAGTTTGATGGCTCTGATACCAAATGTTAACGTTGGAATGCGCAGACAATGAACAAAAATAACTTTTGGTGAAATTAGGGTGCACGAAAAACAAAGGCCTTGGAAATTGATATTTTCCTTATTTTCAGAAAGTAATGCGCTGACTACCATACATAGTTTCGATCAATGCATATACCACGACAAAGTGAACAAACCCGAAAGTAAAGGAACCACGTTCCCACACCCTACAGTCTAGGAACCACTAACCCAACTTACACTACTACAATGTAAACTACCTCCATAATAATAAAAATCTTATTTGACTAGATAATAACAAGACTAACTAGAGTTAAACTCTGACTAAACTAAAGATAATACTTAACTAAACCATACACTAGTTAGGTGTTGAACAAGTCTTCATGCTCTGGGCATAAAAGTTTTGCAAATTTTATGACAACTATATTTTCGGCCCGCATAAAGTATTGATGAATTATCTGTGTATGTGTTACTTTAATGGTAAGTGATATATATTTCTTATACGTAAATGATTTTAACATATATATATATATATATATATATATATATATATATATATATCTCCTAACGGGAGTCGATGCTTTTCAGTGGATCAGTTTATGATCAATCACAAGTTGCTCCCTTCAGTTTACTCATTTTAATTTTGATTAGGCAGATTTTACCAAGAATAGTTAGGGGTAGCAATGTTCACAAGTAAACAAAGGAAACCACTTGGTTTAAAAGCTTTTGCCTCTTAGTGAAATCTTTTCAAAATCCTGTTGTCATGCATATACAATTTTGCATTTTAACATTACCAAGTTGTTTACTCATAGTCTTTGTTATGCACGATCGTATGTGCCTACATGGTGTGAATTGATAAGTGTTAGATTGAAACTATACTGTGGCCGAAACTTCCATATTTTTTTAAATTGGTGGGAATGATAATTTAAAGATGGATATGTGTGGTCGTGTGCTTTGATGGTTTTGTATTTTAGATATTTTGGCCCATTTTGATAATTTGGACATACAGAAGCAGAGACTTTTATGGTTATATTATAGTAACCTTCTTTATGTTCGAGCATAGATAAAGAAAGCTATGAATTAATTATTTTAAGTAAGTCAAGTTAACCTTTGTAATTAGATATTGATTTGCATACTACAATTGTTTAGATTCGAGCCTAGAGGAGAAGGAAGTTAATTCATCAAAAAGGTAGGTGCATCTTCCCCCTCAAACGGGTATAATACATGCATGCTTTGATGATATATTAATGTGATTCGTTGTTTTATTTGTTTAAGATATTAATTTTGCATATGTTTTATATGTCAAAGCATGAGATGATTTGTTTATGGCTGCTACGTGCATGTATGTGTGTGAATTTGGTGGTATGTTTAAATCGAAAACAAAATACCCTTAAAGAATTGGGAAAAAAGGGAACTTTTACATTAGGAACCCTTAAAAAGTTGTGTTTTGGCCTTACAATAGGTTCCTATAGACTGGAAATAGGAGAAAATGGGGGTTGAGATCGAAAGACGAATCACAGCGATGTAGCATGTGCCACACACGCTGCTGAAAAAGCCACACGTGGGCTTCCACGCGTTGCCAATAGTGGAACAGGCATTAAATAAATAAAAAAATAAATAAATTAAATTAAGGCAAAGAGCATGCCGGCCAACGGACCGGGTCGGCTCGCCAGCGGGTCAGACCGAAGACGGACCATTAACCTCTCAAAAAAAATGTATCGGGTCTGGCGGATCAGGGCAGCAAAATATAATTAAATACCAACAAAATTCAAATAAATTGCAGAAAACTTAAAAGGTTAAAATTATATTATTTTCACTAAATTTCTGAAGTTTAGTAAATTTAAGTAATTAAAAATTAATAGTAATAAATAGAATTAAATAAAAGAAACCTAGGATAAATTAGTAGAAAATTCTAGAAAATCAATACAAGCTAAGGAAAAATAAGGATGGTGATAAATAACAACTTGCTAATATTCAAAAAATTTACGAAACTAAATATTGAGTGCCGGAGATGGTGAGGATGGGAGTACGGGCCCCAGGCGACTTTGTTGTCGCATTCATGGCACGTGCATTGCATTTGGAGTGGGTTGAGATGTCCGGATCTCAGACGCTCGAGTGGAGTGGATCATGGTGTACGGGCCATGGGTACTCGGTCATGTTAGATCATGGTGTATGGGCCATGGGCATCGATTATGGTGGATCGTGGTGTACGGGCCACGGGCATCGATCAGGGTGGATTGTAGTGTACGGGCTACACGTATCCAGTCAACCCCAGGATCATGCATTACATATAGGTCTAGGGGCATATTGCGTGACATGATTTTTGTTGCGTGTGACATGTGGATGGAGCATGCATCACGTAGTTACGCATTTTTATGTGGAGTGTTTTACTTACCGCATTTAATTTATCTTATGCATGTTATCTTATGTTTATGTGCTATGTGGTTATATCATATCTATGTGCTATGTGGCTATATCATTTCGGTATGCACGTTTTGTATTGGTTTGAGGCGGGCATCTACTGGGTGATTTCTGTCACTAACCCCTAATTTCCAGGTGAGCCGGATGAGGACTACGAGCACATCTTCGTTGAGGATGGGACGGACATAGCAGAGTGGGCTGGTTGATAGCTGCATCTAGGTTACGAGGGAGCTCTGCAGCTGTTTTTGTTTACTTATACTTTGGGGATTTTTCACAGACTTCTTTATTACTTTTATTATCAGAATTTTTATTCAGGAATGTAATGACGATTATTGGAGTTTAATTTAAGTTATGATTTACGTTTCCGCGAGAAAAATTTCTACGTCATTTCTGACGTGTAAGAGATTGATTTGACGCCTTGTATTCTCCTTAGCGAGATACGGCGGGTGCACTATTTCCGATGCTAGGACTCGGGAGCGGTGCGCTACACTTACAGAGCCAATAATGAGCCTTTGTCTGCTTGTGATGGCATGTCATCTTCGTTGGAGATCTTCTCTTGGATGGATGCAACCTTTTTGGAGAAGCTTCTTGTTGAAAGCTTGAAGAGGAAAGATGACTTCTCCAACAAAGAGAGAGAATCTGTGAAATTGCACTAAAGGGGAGGATACAAAATGCCAAGTAACGTTAGTAAACATAACATAAGACATTTGTATCAAAAAGTCACATAAAGCTCCTTAAGTGTTTAATAAACAAGCGTTCAATGTGACATAGAGCGCTTCATGCGATTTTGAACAGGCGTTCGATGTAACATGAAGCGTCTTATGTGGGCAGCTGAATGCGCTCGATGTCACATAAAGCGCCTAATCTAAGCCTTCATGCTTGTTCGAAGTACTTCTGACTTTCATCAGAAAGTAGCTTGATGTACGTGCCCATTTTGGGGAGAAAAGTACTTTTGACTCTGTGGTACATATGAAGCGCCTAATGTAGGCGTTAGAAGTGTACTGGAATTCAGCCACAACACATGAAGCACCTAATGTAGGCGTTCGAAGTGTACTGGAATTCAACCATAACACATGAAGCGCCTTATGTAGGCGTTCGATATGTAGTGGTTTCCAGAGCCTTTACATTAGGCGCCTTATGTAGGCATTCGAAGTATAGTGACCTTCAAACACTTCACATAAAGCGCCTAATCAAGTGTTCCAAGTTCCAATTGTGCAAATCATCAAAACTCTAACCCATTACAACAGATTTACCATCCATCCCAACAAACAAGCAAATTCTGTGATTTAAAGGGGAAAAAGGAAAAAACAAACCGATTAACGACCATTACAAATTTTGATAAGCATTGCCATTACGAATAGCACCTAGGCAAGCTTGGGCACCTATATAGGAGCCAAGAAAACAGGGTTCTTGACAGACTCCTTCACCTTCATTCCTAAACCCCCTTGATGTTTTATTTTGATCTCACAAACCCTCGCAGGTAACACTCTACAGCTTCGGCTCTTTCGCTGAAGTTGGATCGAAAATCGCCGGTGGTTTTTCCGGGTACAGAGAATGTTGCAAAGGAACATAGAAAGCTTTGTTGATATCGTCAAGAAGCTCAGCTTCTGAATCGAACAAATTTGTGGAGTTGAAGAACATATGAAACGCTTTGATGCTTGACAAATGGAGTTGCTTCAAAGATTTTGGCATATCATTTTTTGTATTCTTATCAATTAGAACATGCTCAAGGAGTTCTTTGGTGTTGTCTTCCAGGATATTTTTCACGTAAGCAACCGAATCTTCGATCTGAGCTTCTGGATTTTGCTTATTGTGCAGCGTTACGTAGTTCATTTTCCCGTCCTTCAGTTCCTTCTGCATGTACGTCAAAAGTTAATTACGTAATTGGACAGTAGTTATATGTTTAGCAAAGTGTAACAAACTGTTACGCCTAGTCATCAACAACATCAACACTGCTCTATTGACTTAGAGGCTTCCGTCTATGAAAAAGTATGAAGGAATCGGATATACGCAACCGTGCCTATGTCTTAGAAACACACATGTGTTCAGTACTGTGTTTGATACAAACATTACAATTTAGGCCTTAGATGAGATATGTTTTATCAAATCTTGAAAAAAGGCAAAAGATAATTAGAGGGTAACATGTTTCATTCCAATCATCCGTTTCAAAAACATGAGAAACATTCACAAAGCATGTCGTCTTTGTGTATGTTTATTTATTACCATGGATAAAACACAAACTCAAAAACCAAGGACGATTTCAGCTATGTCTAAAACGAAGACTTGTATCCACTCTAAAGCATGGCGTCTTTGTGTGTTTGTAACACGAATATGGTTGCGTACATCCAACCTCTCCATACTCCGCCATAGGCAGAAGCCTCTAAGGCAATAGGGTAATGTTGTTGTTGTTACATAATTGTATAACAAATTCTATCTTGTTGGATAATTTCCTTGTTAGATTTGGATTCTAATTAGTAGGAATTAAAGATAGAGTTATTATCTTAAGATTCCTTAGTTGTCTTTATCTATTCTAGTTAGGATTTGTTTTAATGATGTTTATCTAGTCCTAGTAGGGTTTGGTTTTGTTTAGACTAGTTGGTCTATAAATAAAGGGGGCCAGCCATAGTAGATGGTGCCTCAAAGAGCGCCAAGCGCCAAGAGTGCCAAGGTCAAGAGTGCCAAGTGCAAGAGTGCCAAATACCAATCCCGGGTAGGGTGATTGGTGAGTCAATGCCGGGTAGGGTCATTGACAAAAGGAGCCAAGAATGTTTGTTCGGTTTTGAGTTATTTTTCGAATGTTAATAAAGTGAGTTGTGCTTTATACGTGTTGTGTTTTTTGAATCCGTTGTTTACTTCAATTGGTATCAGAGCCAAGGTTGTTTGAAGAGAGAGGAGCCACCGTGGTAGGGTTGCCGTGTGAAGGTTGATCCCGGGAGGAGGCTACCATGTTCTTCATGTCAGCAAGGGCCGGATTCATCACGTGTTCATTGAAGACTTGCGAGTCTTCAACACAACAAAAAAAGGCACTGGCCGCAGTGGGTGCTTCAGCCGAAACAATTAAGGAGGCTATGGACCGGGTACAGGAAGGAGGAGAAGCTATGATGTCAAATATCCTGTTGAGAGGGATTTAAGGCACTACGAAAAGTCATATATTAATTCATACAATGACATGGATTCTCGAAGATTGGACCACTACCGTGACTATGGATTTAAGAGGTCTTCAAGATTTGTAGACTGTGACTCTAGCAAGAGGAATGTGAGTCAAGAAAGGGACCAAAGTCCATATACAAGGTATAGTTGTTCTTGCTCACGTTCTCATGTGCGGGATGACCGGACAAGATCAAAGTCTCCTCGAAATCGAAGTAGTGGCGACAAGCAAAGGACGGATATCTTGATAAAACCGTTGGCGCGGACGAAGTTCAAGAAGATGCGAAGATTGCTTGGCGTTGAAGAAATTCCGAGGGTACATTTGGAAATTAAGGGGGAGATTGTTGGATAATTTCCTTGTTAGTTTTGGATTCTAATTAGTAGGAATTAAAGATAGAGTTATTATCTTAAGATTCCTTAGTTGTCTTTATCTATTCTAGTAAGGATTTGTTTTAATAATGTTTATCTAGTCCTAGTAAGGTTTGGTTTTGTTTAGACTAGTTGGTCTATAAATAAAGGAGGCCAGTCATAGTAGATGGTGCCTCAAGAGCGCCAAGCGCCAAGAGTGCCAAGGCCAAGAGTGCCAAGAGCAAGAGTGCCAAATACCAATCCCGGGTAGGGTGATTGGTGAGTCAATGCCGGGTAGGGTCATTGACAAAAGGAGCCAAGAATGTTTGTTCGGTTTTGAGTTATTTTCCGAATGTTAATAAAGTGAGTTGTGCTTTATACGTGTTGTGTTCTTTGAATCCGTTGTTTACTTCATATCTTACATTGATAAAGTTCCAAAATTGTAATACTAGAAAAAAAAAGGAAGTTATCGGCGTGCCCAAGAGAAACTTCTATGACAAGAATAAACTTCTATAACAAGAAGAACAAGAAATAAGGAGAAAAGAAAGTTAATAAAAGAAAGGAGTTTACTTGATAGCTCTGTGTGTCATTCAACAAGCGAGCTGAGACCATCATCAATTGGGTACTCTTGTGGTATTGGCTGACCTTCAAATTCTCAATTATCCATCTTGGATTCACACAAGAATAAGCCATTAAAATTATGGTGTGGACTCCAATGGAGATCATGCCTGTCTTCAGATATTCCTCCATTGATGGAAGGTGCGCTGAGTTACTCCATTGTCTTTCCACCATCCAAGATTCAAATGTTTCTTTCCACTAAAAATATAGCCATTTATATTTAATTTCAGTTATCTTTCAAACATTAGTTATTAAGTCAACCGTCAAAATTTAGTAATTAATCAATGGTAATATAAATAGGTTGGAAAAAAATTATCTGTAGACATGCTCACAATAGCTTTGAGTTGTACGGCAAGTTGGTTTCTTTGTTGATGGGGACATTTTGCTACTGTTTGTGTTACAAACTCATCAAGTGCTTCAAAGATGGTCTTACCGTGACCTTCTAGCTTCATACCATTCCACCTGCAATCATTTATAGTAAAACATCATATTTTTCCATTTTTAAAGATTATTTTAGATGTTTTAACTAACAAGGGTAATTTGATATATGTGCCATAATGTTATTGGATGAAATATAGCATGATACATAAATTGGATTAGGAGATATTCGCCTAGACAACTTTTTTTTTTGGTCAATTTTGATTAATAAAGCAACGCTCACCGTTGGATGGCCTCGGTTAATGTCTTCAACTCGGTCATGGAACCTTCCATGTCATAGAAATCATCAGCAACTGTAATAAGGATTGCTGTCTTTGCCATAATCAATCTGACCATAGAATTATGGGGTAGGCAACTGCCAGCTGCCGCTGCAAAATAACAGTATGTAGTTTTTTCTCTTCCGAATCCAATAGCAGTGAAACCACATTCCTTGGACCATCTATAATCAATGACATGAAACTATAAGTCTTCTTTAATAGGAAAACAACAAAACCAAAAAACTGACTGAGTGATCTGTTGTCTTTTAGTAACTATCGGTCTAATAAAATATAGCTACGCAAGAAAAATGAGCGAACATAAGGTAATTGATTGGTCATTACACCGGTTTCTCGTATATCTTATCTATTCGATAGACTAATGAATTTTAGTTAAATGTACATTTATGCACAATATATGCCTATTATTATGTCATCTATGCAGATACAATATAGAGCTGGAATCAAACTCTCTATCCCTTCAGACCAAGGTATCGTTTGTCTGCCTCTCACCCTCCTCAGATCCTAACAGTAGCTATTGTTGTCGTTGAGATATAGTGAGTATGATTCTTCTTGTTGTTTAGTTAAATATACATTTGTAAAAAGGTACGTTTGTAAAATTGTGGAATTCTGCTCACCTGGTTAGTGCCTGGAGTTCCTTGAAATAGATGGATTGCCGAAATTCGAAGTTCTTGGAAGCAAGACGCATCAACTTTTCATCTACAATGCAGGGCTGCCTGAGGCATATATGAATTATTATTATTATTATTATTATTATTATTATTATTATTATTATTATTATTATTATTATTATTATTATTACTATTATTATTATTATTATCAAGTTGTCAATTATGAAATGTTAAAGTAGTAACATTTCTATGAGGTGACAATCGAGAGTGAAGACAGAGCCATGAAAGTAGTCGATTTGTCAAATATATATATTTCATACAAACAAAATTACAACCATGCCACTCATAAATGTTTATTCCTTGTTTTAAGTTGTTCAATTTTTTAAACAATAAAAAATAGAAATTCGTGTATAAATTGTTAAAGAAATTTATTCAGTTGTATAAGGTAACATTTCCTTGGGACAATGTTCAAACTAATATTGCAATAAGACATTCTAGCTCTATTTTATGTCTTTGTTAGACTAAGCAGATTCATGAGATTTATGTCATAAATATAAGTATTGGATTTGACATGAAATTACTTTCTCAAGGAAATTTGTCCTATTATGCTCCTGTTGAAATTTATAGCAATCCATTACCGAGTCTTCTTACAGTAAAATAAGAAAGTCCCACAAAACGGGTACAATAATTTGTCTTGATTTCTAGAGAAAAAAAGTGAGCTTCAGTATAGACTATACCGAACTCAAAATGACTTGACCGAACATCCAGTGAAGTTTCAGAAAACTTTTTGTCCAGATAACCAAACGCACCACCGAACTCAGAACTTGCGTTCGGCAACACAAATCACCAAACACAGTTATGATGTCTCCGAAATTTTATTCAGGTAAATTTAAAATTTAAAAAGTGACTAAATTCAAAAATATAAGTTTGCCATTTAGATTCACCGAACATTCGGTGATGAGTTCGGTGATAAAACAGAGAGTTCCAAGACAGGAGACCAAACTCAGGACCAAACTCCGTAAAAACCATCGAACATTCGGTCTCCGAGTTTGGTGTCCAAAAAGTAGCCAATCATGACACGTTTTCTAATCTACAAAAGGTTGTATCTGTCTGATATCTATTCCATATTGATTGCTAATGTATTACCAACGTCTCCAATACTATTTTCAGCGCTTTTACATATCTTACAAGCTTATAGATGTCCAAAAAATAGCTGTCACGATACGAGAAAAATCCGAAAATGGTCTAATAGTCTATTCCCTCCCCCACCTTAACGGACATAACCACAATTTGTACCTGTAGAAGAATGATTTCCCAGACAATGGAGTAGTAATATTTTGTTCAATCCACATCCTATGACCAAGGTGATCGAGCCGAGCAATCCAGGGGTGTTCCACCTCATGCTTAACCTAATGGAAACACGTTTACGTGAACTTTGTGAGAAAACCAAGAGATATGTAAAAACTATGTAGCATGTTTGCTAACAATATTAGCCAAGCAGATGATAGATCAATCAATTACCAATTTGTAAAAGCTTGAGTTTTTAGCAACATCGTCCGTTTTACTTTTATGCGAAATCAATATTTCAATCAAGTGTTTCGAATATGATCTTGCTAGCTCAAGTTCGTGCTCTCCTCTAAACATGATATCTGTAGCTCTATGCACAATGTACAATAAACTGATCAGATCTTCACAATTTTGTTTAATGTGATCCAGTATCTCTTCATGGTGTAGAAACCAACAAAAGCTACCTGCAATTAAAATAACACACAGGAAAAGAGAATTAAATTAACAAGGCTTAGACTCTAGCCAACCATTAATAAATAAATAAACATATCATATGTTGTACTCATTTCATATCAAAAATACTATCCACTTTTTACAAATAGAAACATATTAAAAATAAAAGTTTATATACTACGCTTTCAATTAGCATTTGCATGACTTATTTAGTTTACATAAATTAACTAAGTAATGATAGAATATGAACAGTAACCGAAATAGTTTTACTTGTTTGTACTACTGTCAAAGTCAAATTAAAACTATATTTTTGGTCAGACGGGTATACAAGTTAAAAAGGGAACAAGAAAAGCTATTTGCATAGAAAGCAATACTTGCTTAAATTTGTCTGATTATGACGCATCTAATTAAATATTGTCTATCAGTTATTAGAGAAGAACAACTGACGAGCAGATGGATATAAAGTTTGCAAATGGAAGTCTTACGTGGCTTCACATCGTATCCCCACATCCGAAGAAGCCGAAATGCTAGAGAATCCTTGTATAATTTTGCTGGTAAATCAAGCACTAAACTTGGCTGCAGCTCACCTTCATTCCTTTGATTCCTACATTGTTTACAATAGAACTTTAATTTATTGTCAAGAAGATGAATCATTTTCCCCCTAATTTTAGTAACGCTGTTCAGGAGTAAGAATAACGGAATGTACGAATTCTTACAAACTATTAGCTTTATATTATTTTAGGGATAATTATCTTTTGAGCTCTTTGTGTTCTAGCAAAACTATCTTTAAGTCCTTTATATTTTTCCCCCGATTTTTAGACCCTATAATCAGATGTTTAGTCATAGGTAGTGAAAGGTCTTATACTTTTTTTCACCTTTCCCCTTTATGGTTTTGGGGGATTGGTTCATTACACCTCATATGTCTTAATTTTTTAACCTGCACATCATATGTGTTTTTGGACTAAAAATGTAATTTTTTTATCTATAACATAAAATCTGATCTCTAGTTTAGACCGTAGAATTTGGCTTAAATAGAAGTTATTTCTGCCATCCATTTATGGTCGTTCTCTTTTTAGCCACATTAGAATAAGTTGTCATTTGATACCACTTTCCATTAAGATGTCTTCATTTGTTAGTATTCTTGTTTGCATTATATCGATTCATAAACTCAAATTTCTTATGACATGGTTAATATAAACTTGAGGAAGATAAGCAACAAATGTACCAATGCACTTCTTTAAGAATGTGGTCTATTTCCATGTTGAAATGCTCAGCCAGTCCTAATCTTTGTAGATGATCAACCCAGCTCAGCTTCACCAACTCTTCGTCCACAAGGTACATGCTTGAGGCTGCCACTATAAAAAAATTAGAGGAACAAATTCTTCAGGTTTATCACTCTGATTTAAAGTGCATTAAGTGACTATTTTATACAGAAGCTCCATATATAAATTTCTGGGATGAACATATAAGCGTCTCTTGTATTCTGTCAAAACAGAATATCCCCATTGGATTTGAAAACTCATATCAAATATTTGATACACACTAAAGCTTTAACTTAGAGCTTAAGGTTTTACGATAAAAAAAAGGTACTGGGTTCGAACTATGTGAACTATATTTCTCCTCTATTTTTAATATTAATTACTCAAGAAACTTTATGTGATACATTACAAATGAACTAAGGGTCGTGATAAAGATAGTTGGACAATTAGCTGAAAAGATATACCGTAAACACGTACAGATATACAACTATAAGTGAAGGATTTAGTATGGCCCATAAGCATGAAGAAGTGCACAAATATAACACATCTATACACATACAAATTTTGGTATACATGCGTGTATGTCTCTGTGAGTGTATATATGTATATATATATGTGTGAAAACCGATATCTTTATGCTGATTACTTCTATGCAATATGGATTAATGGCTAAGAGTTGAATCATAAATTTTGTACCTTGTTTAACGTTTACTTCTCCAAAAATACAAGTTTCGGGGGCAGCCATGCAAAGGACATTTGCAGGAAAAGTTTTTTTCCTAACATCATTCACCAGAGACCGGACTGAAGATAGGGCAGACTCCATTTCGGCAGCAGAAGAATGCAAGAAACCAATTTTCTTGTGTAAGTTTAGGGCTAAGTACGTTGGTGGGTTCAACTGGGTCTAATTCATCTATATATAGAAAAATTTCTACATACAAAAAGCGTGCTAACGTAATGTCGACAAATAGAAAAATTTTGAAGTACTACAAAATGCTAGAGTGTCCCTCCAAAGAACGTTCAGCCACGCGATGAGGATTAAAAATTTTTGATCCCAGTCATAGCTTAGTTGGTACTTAGGTTCGAAGTTGTTCCAAAAAGTACATGGTTCGATTCCAGGGACATGCAAAGTATGTGTGTTTATGTTAGTTCCGTGACAATCACTCTAGAGGCAGGGTGAATAGAGTGCTGGGCGATTTGCGGAATTTTCTTGTTTTTGGCTATCTCCAACTCAAATGATAATCAAAATCAAATTAAAGAATGGGAGGTGAGAGACAATGAACTACTCTTTTTATTACTCTTAATAAGAACAACTACAGCAATACTTGTACTAACAACTTAATATAAGCAATCACAACAACTTCTTGCACAAAACGACTTTGCGCAACTACAACAACTTCAGCTATAAGCAAGAACAAATTCTTGCTATCTCATAACTTCAACAAAGTTATCTCAAAGAACTTTCACGCAGTGGATTTTAGGAAGTAGTGGGGTTTACACTTTCTCACTAGTCTAAACACAAGCAAAAGATCAAATATATGGTTCCTCTTGTGTTAGACTCACAATCTCTCAATTTACAACAATGAAGAACAAATAAGAGATTAACAAGTTTTAAGCACTTTTACACAAATAAGAGAAATTTACAACAATGAAGTATGAAGCGTGAAGAGGATGAAAGTGTATGAATGCCTTATTTGAGCTTCTTCTATTTATAGGAGGTGTAATCCACGTTTTTGGAGTGTTCCCCAAGTCTTCAAGTCAATCTCAAGTCTTGACAATATGCAAATATCCTTTAGCCATCCTATGTATTGATTTGATCCTCCAAAGACACCCTAGAGAATCTTAAACATGGATATAATAATCAAGGAAGCATGATTAATGTTACGGAAAAGTCCACAAGAAATTTAAGCAAGATTGGAAAGAGAAAATACCATGAATCTCCATTGGGTTTTGTTTCAACGGTCATAACAATTTGAATTCTGGATGACATTGATCGATGTATCTGCATTGAGAAATCGATGCCCTCCATTAAGGTTCTAGTTTTGAACCTGTCATACATCGATTGATCGATATCTCTTCTTTGAGAGACTGATGTATACATCGACCGATTGATGTCTCCTGATTTTGAGATCGATGTCTCACACTAAGGTTTCAATTTTATACTTACATACATCGATCGATCGATGTCTCTTCTTCAAGAGACTGATGTACACATCGATCTATCGATGTAACTCAGTCTTAGAGATCGATGTGTCACAGTGAGGTTCCAACTTTGGACAATCCTAACATAGATTGATCGATGTCTCTACTTGAGAGACTAATGTATTCATCGATCGATCCATGTGAGAGATCGATGTTTTACTATGTTTTTTTCTCTTTTTTCTTCAAATTCCAAACATGAATTTCCTTTTTAACTCTTTCAAAACATCTTTTAACTTCATCAAAGCATCTTATATTCCAACAGTTTCACTATAGTTTGATGCAAGTGCTCAGTTTGCAGTTGACACCTTGAGTGGGCTCCTTGTGTATGATCTCCCCAACCTGTAAGGCAGTTGAGCTCTTGATTTGTATCATTCAAAATGCTCCTTGATGCTAGGACGGTGAGGATTCTCAAGACCAGGGTATGACCTTTGGAACAAAGATTAAAAATTATCGACGGTTAACCTAAAACGATACACATACATATAACATGAACATCATATTTTTTTTTAACGTTGCATGTATATTTTTACCGACGAAACACTATTCATTGCTCTAAATAGGGACCCATGAATTCCACAACAAAAATGAATTCCCATCATAGGAATAGTCTAGTCATTCCGCTAATCCTAGAAAAATATTTTGTCGTCATATAATTAAACAACTTTATTTTTCCACCCAAATTGTTTGGGTTTGAACCTCTGGCCATGAATTCTCTCTCAACCTGGTCAGCTGCTATTTTGTCCGCTTCTTTATCTCCATGAAGGACAAAAAAGCATAAAAACCATTGCTTTGAAAGGGGCTCGGGAATAGGACCTACATTTTTAACAACTTATTTTTTGGAAAAATGCATTGCTCATATACGGCTTTTGACAGCGATTTTTTAGAGGAATCTTTTTATACCAATATTACATACTGTTGTTTATATAACATTCATGATTATTCTTTTTAGATATTAATTTAGTTTATTTGGCTGCTTGTCAAGCAAAAATTGTTGGAGGAAATTTGGAAAATATTACTTGTTTTATCGATTTGATTACATTTTGACTAAAACTGTTAAGAAAATTTCATGAATGTCTGCTACTCAAAACGATCACAGATTCCGAAAAGTGTCAAGGAAAAAAGGATTAATGTTCATCATGCAAACCTCCTACTATGACTCCAGCTTATCCTATCCATGTCCAAGGCTTCAACCAACTTTATTTTTAACGCTAGACATGCTCAATTCATTAGCTACACAGATGTTTTATGCTATTCTTATTGTTGTTCTAAATGAAATAAAAAGGGATGTATCATATCTCGATGTCAATTTTTTTTCCCGCAACTAGTGTGATGGAGATTTTGATCGACATAGCTTGATTTATCATTATGGATCATCGAAAAACAACATCTCACCACAAAAAGAATTTCATTTTCCGACGAAAAACTCACCGACGTACCATTCTTCGCTGGTATTTCGTCGGAAATTTACGGCGACATAGCGATAAAAGCAATTTCGTCGTTAATTGCGACGAAATTACGATGAAATACATTGTCGCTAACAAAAAAGTAGTCAGGTTAATCCTTTCGTTATAATTTCGTCGGAGTTTTGTTGGTGGTTCGTCGCTACTCTGTGTCTTTTGGTCGTTGCTGTTTAGTTTGTAGCGTTTCGTCGCTATATCGTCGGTAATGTGTCGCAAAAATTCCAGAAACACAAACACGGATAAACAAGGAAATAAATTCGTCGGTTAGTAGGTTCTCGGCGTTGTATATCGTCGGTTTTTTGTCGATGAAACCCACGTGTCGCAAATGTTTCGTTTTACTTTTCGTTCGTATTCTGATTCGTCGCTGTGTCGTCGCAGATTCGTCGAGGATTAAACACGTTTATGAATTAAGAAAAAAGAAAGCGATGATTGGGAAAAAATTTATTCATTTAGAAATAAAAATTTACATTATAAAGACGAAAAATTAAAAAAAAAGAAATCTAAAAGAGAAGCGGAGAGGGGCCGTTCACTCTTCGTCATCGGACGAAAGAG
>AP025041.1:3359788-3378526 GCA_036186865.1 Eustoma russellianum
GGGGCCGTTCACTCTTCGTCATCGGACGAAAGAGTGGCCGCCACATTCTTCGCGAACTCTTTAAGGGGGCACTTCAGATTGTAATATCTGACTTTCAACTTGCGCAGCCTTCTGTTCACGATGTGCAGTTGTCTCGACTGCTGCTGCATGTTTGCTATAAGCGTAATGTAGTTGATCTACGGTTCTGACATTTCTTGGGGTTGTGGCTGAGGAGGAGGCCGTTGTGGTTGAGGAGGAGGCCGTTGTGGAGGTGCATTGTTTGCCCCTCCACGCCTTGGGGTTCTTATATAACGACGGGGCATACTTTGTACTTTGTTTATTTTAAATGTAAGGCTGTGGGGTCATATATATAGGTAAAAATAGCGACGACATAGCGACGAATCCGCGATGAATATTTTTCCCGTTACTCAACACCGGAAGATGTGCGGGCGTGACACTTCGTTTGAAAAAGCAACGAATTAGCGACGACTTAGCGACGTAAATTCATCGTACGTTGTAACCATCGGGCACTGTGCGGACACTGCTGTTGGGATTGCATAGCGACGCCTTAGCGACGCCAATAGCGACGAAACGCATCGTATGGTGTGAAGATACGACGTGCGTTGCTATTTCATCGGTAAAGCGTCGCTAAATTCAAACACCGAGAATAAATTTGTCGGTTATTAGGTTCTCGTCGTTGTATTAAGTTTCGTCGGTATATAGTCGCTGTTTAGTTAGTGAATTAGTCGTCCCAAATTATTTCGAACCACATTTAGTTTGTATTTTAGCGTCGTCGAGATTCATAAGGGATTAAACACGTGTTTAAATTAAGAAAACGAAAGCGATGATTGGGAAAAAAAATTCATTAATAGAGAATTAAAAAATGCAAAATACATAAGGAAAAAAAATAAAAAGAAAATCTAAAAGAAGAACGGAGAGGAGCCGCTCACTGTTCGTCATCAGAACAGAGAATAGCAACACTCTCCGCGCACGCCTTCAGGAGGCGTCTCAGCTGCGCAGCTTTGGATTTGATCCGCATCTGCCTTCTGTCCAGGTGGTGGAGACGCTCATCCTGTTGCTTAATCATCTCCCTCATCTCCTCCACTCTGTTCCACAGCTCCTTTATTTCTACACGAGGATCGCCAATTTGGCGATCCTCTTGCCGCCTTGGCCCCTGCACAGTGGGTTCGGAGGAGTCAGCCGGTGGGGGTGGCTGTTGTTGTGGAGGAACCGGTGCAGGTGCGGGTGGTTGAAGAGCCCGTCTTGGGTATGTACGACCACTACCACGGCGTGCCTGTGCCTTAGTACGAACCATATTTGTCTCTTTTTATATGATTAGAAAGGAGATTTTGTTTTTTATATTATAAGAGTCATGGCAGGTTGAGGTTTATATAGGGGAATTCAGCGACAAATTAGCGACGACTTAGCGACGTAAATGCATCGTACGTTGTAACCATCGGGCACTATGCGGACACTGGCATTGGGACTTCATAGCGACGCCTTAGCGACGCCTATAGCGACGAAACACGTCGTATAGTGTGAAGCATACGTCGTGCGTCGCTATTTCGTCGGTAAAGCGTCGGCAAGCAATGAATGCGGACATTAATACAAGCACACCATACGACGTGTTTCGTCGCTAATCGTCGCTAAGTCATTGGTATTTATGTTGTTTCCTTTTAAGCGTCGTTATTTGTGTTTCTTTGTTCGTCGCTCTGGCGTCGCTGTATCGTCGGTAAAGTTGCACGCAGAGAACCATAAAGTCATCTTTCCTCTTCCACTCTTCTCCCATTCTTCTCCCATTTCAAACACATAAATCATCAACTTTCAACGAAAATGTAGAAGGAAGATATCTTATTGTGTGGATTTTGAGGTTTTCCACACCGAAAAGATAGCTGCTGTTATTTTGAAGGTATAGCGAGAAAATGGATCCGAGGAGGAGCGATAAAAAGTGGATGTACGAGAGAGTAAACAATGGGGAGTGGAGTTATAGATTTGTTGGAGGTCTCGAAGAATTTGTGGATTTTGCGACGAGTAATGAAAGTAGATTCTGCATCCGGGTGCTTCCTCCGAGACCAGCACCTCCGCGCCATCCGCGATGCCAGAGGATATTTCGCGTCTGGAATTAGATCTCGCGGCGCTGCAGCATGAGGTGGAGACCATCAGGGCGCAGCATGAGGAGAGTGTACAGGCACTGCGGTCGCAGCTCACTCAGACCCAGCAGGTGCTGCAGCAGTCGGTTCAGCAGGCGGTTGAGCAGGCGCAGCAGAGGACGATGCAGGTGCAGCAGGAGACGAACCAGCAAATCTCGCAGCTATCACAGATCCTCATCTCTTTCATTTCCAGCTCCTCGCAGCCTCAGCCTCGCTCTCATGATGGTCACCCTTCTCCGCATGATCCCCCTCCACCTTCCTCTGCATAGTATTTTATTTTTTTGATTTTTTGTACTGACTATTTCATTTATTGTATTGACATATTCTTTGTTCTTTTATATTTTATCTGACATTTATATGGATTCTATTTCATTTGTGTTGTTTAATTATACGAATTTCAATACGCAAATACCGTATTTCTGTATAATATTCGTAAAAATGATTTTATATACAAAATAAAATATATTATAAAAATTAAATAATAATAAAAACTATTTAATTAATAATATATTGATATTATTAGTAAATTATAAATATTTAATATTTAATACTTAATATTAATTTAATATTTAATATTAATTTAAATAATAGCAATGAACCTGTGACGAAACATAATTGTCGCAGACCGATCATGTAAAAAAAATCAAAAATTTTAAAATAGCGACGAAAAAGATATACCGACGAACCGACAACGGAAAAAACAGGTCGGAGACCTGACAGATTTACATCGCAATTTTACGACGAACCGCCGACGAGCTTTCTCTCGTCACAATATAACGATTCTGTACCGACGAAAATCAATTTGCGACAAGTCGTATAGCGACTTGCATATTTCGTCGCCATTTTGTCGAACAATTAGCGATGAAATGGCGACGAAATATGCACGTCGCTATATATCTTTTTTTGTGGTGTCTGTGTGTTTCTAACAAATGGTTATGGTTGCGTACATCCGACTCCCCATACATCACCATTGGCGGGAGCCTCTAAAGCAATGAGTAATGTTGTTGTTGTAATTATTGATGAGATAGATTAGATTGAAACTTTCTTTCTCATGGCATTTATAAAACTTTACTATATGTTTAACTCACTATCTTCTACGCTCTACTTCTCTTACATAACACGCTCTTTGGTGTACATCTCTAACATTTATTGTAATCTTATAGTCATTCCTTAAGTAAAAACTATTACATGTTCTTAACTTTTTTTTTTCTTTTTATTCTTTTCGTTTTTGTTTACCGTGCCATTTTATGCATTTGATATGCATGTGTAAACACTTGAACTTTCCAGTAAAAAACAAACATAAACTTATTGCTAGCTAAAACATGATACACACGTTCAAGGCAAGAAATCAAAATGTAAATACGCATTAATCTTCTTTTTCATCTGATTGTTTTGTGTTCTTTCGTTTTCCATATGAAACCAACTCCAGCAAGAACCCGTATAAATCTATACTTATTTTTCTTTTTCGTATTTATCCTATGTGCTAACTCCAGAACAAACCCATATGAATATCCATAGTTTTTCCATAGTTATCCTATGAGCTACTAACCAAACTATTTTAAATTAATTTTTTGATAAAAACTGTTTTAAATAATTAATTAATATATTTTACATGATTACCCAAAGTCATGCCTGTTTGTTTGAATCAATTGTATTTTTATTGATTTAAATTTGTGTACAAGGGCCTCCTTATGCTACCGCTAACTATAGTAAGAAATAAATATACAACGATTATGATTGATTATGTGTAACCGTATCTTTGAATGACACTTTTGTTAGAATATGTTAAGTTTTGATGATTTGCACAATTGTCTGGATAAGACGCCTAATGTGAAGTGTTCGAAGGCCAGTATACTTCGAACGCCTACATAAGCGCCTAATGTAAAGTGTCTGGAGACCAGTACACTTCGAACGCCTAAATAAGGCGCTTCACGCGAAGTGTTTGGAGTCCAGTACACTTTGAACGCCTACTTTAGGGGCTTTATATGTCAAGCAGTGAAAAGTACACTTTGAACGCCACTACAGGCACTTCATGTGTATTATAAAAGTCAAATATGACTGGTTCCTCCCAAAATAGGCACAGATATCAAGTTACTTTTGACAAAACTCAGAATCACTTCGAACAAACATGAATGCTGAGATCAGGTGCTTCATGTGACTTCGAACGAGTTCTGTTGTCCACATTAGGCACTTCATGTGACATCGATCAAGCGTTCCTTATCTACTTAAGGCGTTTTATGCCACATTGAATGCCTGTTTAAACACACATTAGGCGCTCTATGTCACATTAAACGCATGTTCATAGAACACATAAGGCGCTTTGTGTGACCCAACGTTACAAATGTTTTATGCTATACTTTCTAATGTTTACTTGACATTTGTACCTTCCTTTTTAGTGTAACATCACAGGTTCTTCTCTCGCTTTGGAGAATGCTCTTTTTCCTCTTTGATCTTTCAACAAGAATCTTTTTATCCATCCAAAAGAAGATCTCCAAAGGTGAAGAAATGTCATCACAAAGAGAGAAAACCCATTATTGGTTCCTGCCACCTTGTCAACGGCTACAAGGTGATAAAACAAGGGTTTTCATCTCACTTCAATCTTCAACTTTCTACCAAGAGCTCTCAAGTGTCTCTCAAGCTTTTACTCTCAAAATAGTTGTATTATTGTGGATTTTACTTTATTTGTGAGAGTGTGATTTGTAAAGAGGAAAAGTCTTCTTCTTGAGTGAAGATTGTGAGAGGCTAAGTGTAGATTGTTGGTCAAGAAGCAAGGGTGCTTCTTGTTTGAAGAAATCCAGACCTTGAAGGGTTACTTGATGGTGTTGTGGTGCATCATACTCCCAACAAGAATTCTTTGAGGAGCAAGGAAGTTCTTTGCAGGTTAGACTTCAAGGGGTTGACATTTCTTGGTTGTGGTCTAGACATATAGCCGAGTTGCTTACTTTGTAAGTTTTCTTTAATTGTTGTTTCTCCAAAAAGAAATAACAATCCCCATTCAAAATTCTTTTTGTGAAAAACCAAGAAGGTAGAGGAGTAGAGTCATTTGACTTGAATCTCTATATATCTCGTATTCTTTATACTTCTGCGAGTTTATTCATTTGTAAAGAACACACTGAAGTATATATATTGTTCTCATACATGAAAAACATCGAAAAAATATCCATACTTAGTGAACACAATATTCAACCCCCCTTCTAATGTGTTCTAAGGGACCTAACAATTGGTATCAAAGCTAAATCTTGAATATTTGAATTCAAATAGCAAGATTTGATCTATTTAAAGTATGGATCCCTTTAGTTTTGAAGATGCCGATTCTCCAAGTGGTGACTTTTCTAGGAGAAGAAGAAAAGAGTCACTAATCCCTTCTATTTCAAATGTTCATGTCAAAGTACCTATGTTTGGCCTTATAAACTACCCACTGTGGAAATCCAACATGGAAACATACCTATGTTTATGTGGATATTGTATATGGAGGGAGGTCTCGAAAGGTTCCTTTATACCACTTGATGTTGATGATCCTACTCCGGAAGAGGAGTTGCAATTTGCAATAAATATCAAAGCTCTAGCTATTTTAAATAGCTTTCTATCACCAAATGAGAGAGCTCAAATACAAGGTGTCCAATCTGCACATGATGCTTGGACAAAGTTGGAGATGATCCATGAGGGAACATCTCAAGTGAGGAAGACAAAAAAGAGACAACTTATCAAACATTTCTACAACTTCAATGTCCATAAAGGTGAAAAGATTAAAGAGTCCATCCAAAGATTCACCAAGCTTTTCAACCTACTCACAGCGGTTGGTAAGAAGAAAGAGCAAGAGGATCTCAAAATTGCTTCCTGAATAGCTTAGGAAGAGAATGGAACGCAAAAATGACGGACAATGAGGAGTCAAAGGATCTAAAGGCTATCACTCTAGATGAGCTTTATGGAAATCTCATCACTTATGATATTCATCTTGAAGCTCAAGAAAAGAATGATCCGATAATAATTTCGTCGAAGGCCCTTGCATATGAGTCGGAGGAATCAGACGATGAAGTTGGACTTCTCATTCGAAGGTTTAGAAGGAAGAACAAAGATGAAGCAAAGAGGTTCATTGAAGAAAAATTCTCCAAGGATAAAGACAAGATGAATGACCAAGATGATAAATGCTATAAGTGCAAAAGATACGGTCACTTCATGAAGGATTGCCGAGTGAAAGACCCGTATCCAAAAGATAAGAAAGCCATCTACCAAAGGAACAAGGCTTTGCAAGTGGAAGTAGCTCATTGGGAGAGTGTCTTATCCAGATCTGAGAGCGAGAATGAAAATAACAAGAATCTAGCTCTCACGGGGATTTTCAGTGATGATCTTGATAAGAAATTCCATTCACTCATGGCCATCGAGAACGACATGGCGGTATGCACTACATCTCCACACTATAGATTTCAAGATGAAATGGATGATTTAGTGCAAGAAAATGATCTATTGGAAATGAAATACAAACGTGTCAAAAAAGACTTTAAAGCATGCATAAATGAATACAATGACACATTAGAAAATCACATTGCATTACAACTTGAGCATGACATCTTACTTACTACGCATGTGACTGCACTAGAGGAGAAGCATGATTTGATAAAATCAAGCACTCCTCCCAACACCCTTGAGAAAAAGAAAAATTCTCAAAGGGTGAGTGTAAATAAAATTGAGATAGTGAAAGATGCATCTACACTACATATGAAGTCTAAAATCAAACCAAGTGTCATGTATGCATCTAAGAAGGAAAAATCAAATGAGAAGGCATCATTTATTAAGGAGACTAAAACCTCCTTGAAGAAGCAAAGGCATATGCGTAAGAGTAAGGCAAATTCAACCACAATTTCAAAACCTTGTGTTGAATCCGTAAAGAATGCTTCATCCTTGATTCCAAGGAATGTCATCCCAAAATGGGAACCACGTGCCATTGCACAAGCACGATAAACACACTTAACCACACAAATTCATTCCTACATGCTTTTATTGTAATAAAAAGGGTCATGTAGAAAGAGTATATAGAGCTAAGAATAATAAGAATCTTGTGTGGGTGCCCAAAGGCGAAGTGAAGGTGACTAACCTTTAAGGATCCAAAATAAAAAGGGTATCAATATCATATGGTTCTTTTGTAGGCCCTAGCGCTAAATGGTGAAAGCGAAGACAAGAAGGTCAAATGGTTCGTGGACAGTGGGTGTTCCAACCATATGACGAGAGACAAAAGGCTATTCCATAGACTCACTATGCAAGATGGAGGAGTTGTCCACTTTAGAGATAGCAAAGCCCAAATGAAAGGACATGGTATTGTGGGTAACAATTCCTCCTCTCTTAGTGACGTTCTATATGTTGTTGGATTAAAGTTTAACTTGATAAGTGTCAGTCAACTATGTGATGCTAATTGTGAAGTTACATTTTTGAAAACAAAGTGCATTGTGAAAAAGGATAACATTATTTTATTTAAGGCTTTGAGATTCAAAAACATTTACAGACTTAGCATCAATGATTTGGTTTCACAAAATATATCTTGCCTAATTGCCAAGAATGATTTGACGCAACTATGGTATAGACGTCTAGGACACGTATGTTTTAAAACATTTAAATTTATTTGTGAAAACAATAAGGTCCGAGGCCTTCCAAAATAGAGTTTCGAAAACCAAGACTTATGTGACATTTGTCAAAAGTTAAAGGTTGTGAAAACAAGCCTTAAACCAAAAACAGATATATCCACCTCCAAACCCCTATAATTACTACATACGGATTTGTATGGGGATGTTGAAACAAAAAGTTTGGGTGGTAAACATTATACCTTCGTGGTAGTAGATGCGTATACTCATTATACATAGATAATGTTTCTTGCAAAGAAAAATGATGCATGTAGTGAATTTATAAATTTGAGTAGACTATTGAAAATCACATGGGTTATATCATTAAAACCATACGAAGTGATCATGGTGGTGAGTTTGATGGAGAGTTTGAAAGGCTTTGTGAATCCAACGAATACACACATAACCTTTTGGCTCATAGAACTGCACAACAAAATGGTGTAGCCGAGCGAAAGAATAGAACTCTACAAGGAATGTGTAGGGCAATGTTAAATGAGTTCGGTTTGCCCAAGTACTTTTGGGACGAAGCGGTAAATGCCGCTTGCCATGTGACCAATCGTGTGCATTTGAGACCTTACCTAAATGTGACACCTTATGAGCTTTGGAATGGTAAAGTTCCCAATATTGGGTATTTCAAATTGTTTGGGTGTAAGTGTTTCATACTTAACGCTAAGGACACCTTGGACAAACTTGGTCTCAAAGTGGATGAAGGTATCTTTTTAGGTTATGCCTCAAATAGTAAATCATTTTTTGTTTTTAACAAAATGAGTCAAAAGATGGAAGAATCAATCCATGTTAAGTTTAATGAGTCACTTAATGACAAACATAAACTTAATGAGGATTGTGAAGAAAATGAAGTTGTTGATCCTCAAGAAGAAATTCTTGAAGACATTCCAACGGTTGCTCATCAATAAGAAATTGTTGATAAGTCTCCAAATGGAAACATCTTCATTGATTTTAAAGTAGAACCTATTGAAGGTACTCCTCCACCAAGTGTTTATGAACTTAGTGAGTCAAATAGAAATATTTTTTATAGTCATCTTGCTGGTACACAAAATGTTGAAAATGCATCTCATATTCCGGACAATGTTGCTCATTTGAATCATGATAATTTGTCCATTCCGGAAAGTGATCATGAAGAAGTTGGAGGAGATGTCTCTAATCTTCCTAGATCATTCAAGCATAAAAGTTCTCACCCACATGAGTTGGTCATAGGTAATTTGAATAGGGGTATCACTACACGAAGGCAATATCGAGAGAACGCATTTGTTTCTCTCATAGAGCCTAAGCATATTAAAGATGAATTTTCTTGATGAAAATTGGATCTTGGCAATGCAAGAAGAATTAAACCAATTTGAAAGAAGTGATGTTTGGAAGTTAGTTCCTAAACCACTTGATCATCCCATTATTGGTACAAAATGGGTATTTTGTAACAAGATGTATGATCAAGGAAATGTCACTAGAAACAAAGCTAGACTAGCTGCTCAAGGATACCGTCAAGAATAAGGTATTGCTTTTGATGAGACCTTTGCACCCGTAGAACGGCTTGAAGCCATTAAAATGTTATTTGCATATACTTGCTATAAAGATTTTAAACTTTACCAAATGGATGTTAAATCAGCCTTTTTGAATGGTGTTATTCAAGAAGAGGTATATGTTGCACAACCTCTCGCGTTTGAATGTCATGACTTACCACATCATGTATTCAAACTTAAAAAGGCTCTTTATGGCCTTAAACAAGCTCCAATAGCTTGGTACGAGAGGTTAAGTACTTTTCTTCTAAATAATAGATTCTCAAGGGGTAAAATGAACACCACTTTGTTTATTAAAGAACAAAGCAAAAGTCAATTGATTGTACAAGTGTAAGTTGATGATATTATTTTTGTTGCCACTAACAATTGTCTTTGTGAGCAATTTGCTAGCTTAATGCAAGGTGAATTCGAGATGAGCATGATGAGCGATCTTACTTAATTTCTCGCACTTCAAATCAAGTAGACTCAAGAAGGTGTGTATATTTCTCAAACGATTTGCTGAAAAAGTATAATTTTGTTGAAGGAAGACAAGTAAACACTCCAATGAACACAAGTGTGAAGCTTGACAAATATGAGAAAGGAAAGCATATCGAGGTAACCTTGTATCGTGTCATTATAGGGAGTCTACTTTATTTGACTGCAAGTAGACCGGATATATTACATGCAGTGTGCCTATGTGCTAGATTTCAAAGTGATCCTTGGGAAATGCATCTAGTTGCGGTAAAACGTACTCTGAGATATCTTAGGTGTACTTTGAAATTTGAATTATTTTTTTGGACTGTGCACCTACAGTAAACACCATTAGAGGGGAGTGAATAGTGGTTAACGGAAATTAAACTACTACTCTTGATAAAAACCCCCTTTGAAAACAGAATCTGAGACCACCTCAAATTCAGAACCCCTTTTTGAAAATCAAAAATCATGTACACAACTCCAAAAATTATGAAACTTTCAAAAATTAAATTCAATGTCTTGAAAAGACTCCGTTAAAAATTAGATGAAAATAAGATCGTTGGCCCTTGAAACAAATAAAAATATTCAGATGGTCAATCTGAACAGAATTAGATAAAATGTTGCATAACTTTGAAAACGTGTTTCTCTTTGAATACTTAATAAAAAATGTTGATATTTATATCAAAACACTCCTTATGATGTCTAGTTTATGTTTCCAAAAGGTCCTAACCTTAAAAAACTCCTGATTAAAACAGAATTCACGTGTTATCAAAACTGGTCAGGTTGCCGCCATATTAGAGTAGTTATATTGAATTGACTAAGAAACTAACTTTCCCTTTCTCAAATCAAGTGATTCTTGTTGCAAATGAAAGATAACATTATGGAGTATTACTCCACCAAAAATCACGAATTCCGAAAGTGGTTTGCTATTTTTTCAAAACTTGAGAATATGTGTGAAATCTGCAGTGAAAAACGGGCAGAAAACAGAAAAATGTAAAGAAGACAGGAACACTAATGATTTATCCTGGTTCGGTCAATGTGACCTACTCCAGTCCCAATGAACACCTTTTATTGGATTTCACTATGGTATGAACCAAATTACAACAAGAACCAAGCTTGATCCTTGGGTTAAATACCAAACCTATTCAAGACTTGGATGAACACCTCTATGCAACACCTCTATTACCTATTGGTGTAGCCTTACAAACTTGGCTAACCAATCTTACAAAAATAACCCAAGAAGGCGTGTATATTTAGTTCAAAACAACAAGAAATGAACACCTTAGCTACACAAAGAAAGAATCAGGAAGAAGAGAGTAGCAAGAATGATCTTCAAGTTTGCTTGAAAGTTGTGTGTTCTTCTTCTTCACCTTTGCCTTCTATTTATAGAGTGAAATGAGCCTTGTAGATAAGAACTCCAATGTGTCACTATCTTCATCATCAATGCTTAAGTGTTTTCTCACCATTGGTTGGCCATACGATCACCTTGTACACTTGGCAAACTAAGACAACATAATTGGTCCACCTTTGTACACATATTGGCCGAATTTTTTGTCTCCAAAAATGACTTGGAATTGCTTGAAAAGTAAAGATAATACCAAGGGATAATATCACTAACAAAACCTCAACTCCTTGGCAAGATAATAGGGCATGTGAGAGCTTCTTTTGACTTAAAAAATCTGCTCCAAAACAGCCTTGTAGCCGTTGGCTACAATTTGAAAAATCCAAGTTGGCAACTTTTGCCAACTAGCTTTTTTTTTGTTGGTCCACTTGTCACCAAGTCATAAAATGAGTAAAACATCATTTCCACCAGTATATAAACATTTTTGAGGCTGTATATATGTATATCAACTCAGATTTTTTGAAGAAGAAGTCAAAAAATAATAGTTGACAAGATTATGCCAACATACAACACCAAAATTCCCACTTTTTCTCCTTGTATGTTGTGATCAATTTCACACCTTTAACACCTTTAAATTCTCTTTAGAATGATGATCATTATCCTCCAATAACATATAGAAGAAGGTCTTCACGAAAAAAATAGAATGTGTTATTACAACTCGTCACATATTCCGCTACTGTCGATAATATCATCAATTGAGAGAAATAATAGAAAAACACCAAATAATCTTCAAGATAATTATAAATCAACTCCAGAATGAAGATAAAAATATACTCAAGAGATTCCTTGATTGAAAATACCAAAACTACCCTCAGGGGTAAATGACAAAAATGCTCCTGGTGAGAGAAAACTTCGGAAATGACACCGATGGTCAGAAATAGATATAATAACACCTTTGTGATGATAAATATGATATGAATGTGTCCTTGAAACATTTTCACCATGTCATGTTCCTACAAAACTCAAAATACAAATTTTGCACATCAGACGCAAGACATTTATAATCATCAAAAGCACATAATATCAACATAATGATCATATACAAATCATGTACAAAAGAAAACAACCACTTTATCACATTTTAGAAAAATATTTCTAAAAATCCTAAACATCGATCGATCGAAGTGCCTCAAATTCAGAGATCGATATCTCACAGTGAGTTTCAGAGTTTGTCTCTGACCTACATCGATCGATCAAAGCGAGCGTTCGATGTACATCGATAGATCGATGTCTCATAGTAAGGTCTTGAATTTTCTCTGCCTTACATGGATCGATCGATGTGAGAGATCAAAGTACATCGATCGGTCGAAGTGCAGCAACCTGAGATCGATGTCATTTTTCGTAACTTTCTCAACTCTTAATCACTTATAAAAATATGTGTGACATTTGTAAGTATCCACCACTTAAAATCATGACATTGAAAATTATCCAAACATATTTCTCAATATTCTCCTCCTTTTGGATGATTTTTCAAAATAATTTAACATGATTTTATTGTCACAACTCTTTAACAATAATTTATCACATATTTACAAATTTTATACCAATTGATTTGTTTTGTAAACCTCACCAATTCTATACCAATTGTTTTCAAACTCTCAAATCTCCTGTTTTTAACATATGTATCCATGTCATGTGCTCCCCCTCAACTTATACTCTCCCCATAACTTATGCTCAAAACTTATACCAATTGAAACTTAACATATTATTCAACTCAAATCCAAATCATGACTTACCAACTAAAATCATTTTCTTATTCTATCTCCCCCTTTATTTTGTAAATCATGCAAAAGATAGAATTACGCAACCGTATCGTCAGTCATCATACCTAACTTGGCTCGTAAGTTTTCAAAAGTGGCTTGATTAAGGGGTTTGGTGAAGATGTCAGCTACTTGATGATCAGTTCTTACATGATCTATGGTTATGTCCCTATATTGAACATGATCTCGAAGGAAATTGTATCTTACCTCAATGTGTTTGGCCTTAGAATAAAGTACCAGATTTCGAGAAAGATTGATTGCATTTGTGCTATCGTAGAAAATTGGAATCTTATTCATTTTAATGTCAAATTCACTAAGTTGTTGTTTAAGCCAAAGTATTTGGGTAGTGCATAAGCTTAAGGGCATATACTCGGCTTCGGTGGTAGAGAGTGCTACACTAGCTTGCTTTTTAGAAAACCAAGAGATCAAGTTGGTTCATATGAATTGACATGTACTGCTAGTGGATTTTCTATCTAATTTGCAACCACCATAATCAGCATCACTAAATGCGTATAATTCCAAATTAGTATTTTTATCATACTAAAGTCCTAAGTGAGGTGTGTGTTTAAGATATCTAAATTCTTTTTCACCACATTGTAATGTGATACTTTAGGACAAGATTTAAACCTAGCACACATACACACACTAAACATGATATCAGGTCTTGACGCGGTTAAGTAATGATCCAATCATATACCTATAAAGTCTGTCATCAAAAGGTTTACCATTTTCGTCATTATCTAGTTTGGTGCAAACAATCATGGGTTTAGGTGTTGGTTTCAACTCTTCAAATCCAAACTTCTTAATAATATCATTGATATACTTAAGTTGGCTAATGTGGATTCCATAAGGGGTTTGTTTGATTTGAAGCCCTAGGAAGTAGTTCAATTCTCCTACCATTGACATTTCAAAATCTGATTTCATACATTCTTTGAAGTCCTTTACTAAGGTAGAGTTGGTTGAACCAAAGATTATATCATCTACGTATATTTGAACTATTAACAAGTCGTTATCTTTTCTTCTGTTAATAATGTGTTGTCTATGGTCCCCCTTTGATAATTATTTGCAATAAGAAATTTTGAAAATCTATCATACCAAGCTCTTGGAGCTTGTTTCAAACCATATACAGCTTTCTTAAGCTTGTAAACATGGTTAGGATTCTTTGGATCTTTGAATCCAGGGGTTGTTTGACAAAAACTTCTTCTTGGATGTATCCATTCAAGAATGCACTCTTGAGATCCATTTGGAAGAGTTTGATGTTGCTTAGACTTGAAATAGCAAGTAACAGTCTAATTGCTTCTAGTCGTGCAACGGGTGCAAAGGTTTCTTCATAATCTATTCTTTCTTGTTGATCATATCCTTGTGCGACTAGCCTAGCCTTATTTCGCGTGATGTTTTCTTATTCATCCATTTTATTCCTAACGACCCATTTCGTTCCTAGGTTCACATTCATCTTGTTCAAATGTTTCATTAGTGTGAACACTATCGTATACTATTGTATCATCTTGCAAGTTAGTTGTATTAACTTCCAATTGAAAAATTTCTTCATTTATTTCATCTAAAGGTTCATGCATGTCTTGTTCAGGGGGAGTTTCTTCTAGGTGATCACATACTGGCTCAACTAATACATCATCATCATCAAACATATTTTCAACATTATTTTCTTGTTTATGTTGAATTTTATCACTAACTTCAAAACATGCATTCTCATTGAATTTCACATGTATGGATTCAATTATCTTTCTAGATGCATGATTATAACGCCTATATGTTCTTGAATTAGTTTAATAACCAACAAATATGCATTCAATAGACTTTTGTTCAAACTTGTCTAGATTATCTTTATTATTGAGTACAAAACATTTACATCCAAATACTCTAAGATAATCTACCTTAGGTTGTCTATGGTTTAACAATTCAAAAGGCGTTTTATTTAATTTCTTTCTAATTGAAAGCCTATTTATGATATAACATACACAACTAACAGCTTCAGCCCATAAATATTTTTGTACTATATTTTCACATAACATTGTTCTAGCAATTTCTTGAATTGTTTTATTTTTACGTTCAACAACTCCATTGAGTTGTGGTGTTCTAGGTGGTGAGAATTCATGTTTAATTCCATGTAATTCACGAAACTTTAATATTTCTTTGTTTTTAAATTCTCTACCTCTATCACTTCTAATTCTTTTAACATTTTCTTCACAAAGATTTTCGAGTTTCTTGATAAGAGTTTCGATTGCGAATGGAGCATCGTCTTTGTGTGTTAAGAACAATGTCCATGTGTATCGTGAGTAATCATCTACTATGACACACATATAGTAGTGTCCACCTAGATTTCTTCTCCTACTTGGACCAAATAAGTTTAAGTGATGCAATTCTAGTACATGACTAGTACTCACTTTATGTTTTGGTTTTAATTCTTCTTTAATATGCTTTCCTTTAATACAAGTTTCACTTAGTTAAAAATTATCTAAGTCTAACTTGGGCATGTCTCTAATTAATTTCTTCTTAGATAACTTTTCTATGGTTGAAATCCCTATATGGCCTAATCATCAATGATATATCACCTAAGGATTCCTGAACATTCTTAGGTTCTAAGTGTGAGATTAAGTTATGTCCTTCAGACTGACTTATGTTTCTACATATTCTAACCCACCACTTGGATCCCAAATGATTAACTCTTTAGGGTGTTTATGTATATTTTTAATAAGCCACCAATTCCTAGGTTGACTAGGTTCACCCTCATCTTGTTCAAATGTTTCGTTTGTGTGAACACTATCGTATACTATTGTATCATCTTGCAAGTTAGTTGTATTAACTTCCAACTGCAAAATATCTTCATTTATTTCATCTAAAGGTTCATGCATGTCTTGTTCAGGGGGAGTTGCTTCTAGGTGATCACATACTGGCTCAAGTAATACATCATCATCATCAAACATATTTTCAACATTATTTTCTTGTTTATGTTGAATTTTATCACTAACTTCAAAACATGCATTCTCATTGAATTTCACAGGTATGGATTCAATTATCTTTCTAGATGCAGGATTATAACACCTATATTCTCTTGAATTAGTTGAATAACCAACAAATATGCATTCAATAGATTTTTGTTCAAATTTGTCTAGATTATCTTTATTATTGAGTACAAAACATTTACATCCAAATACTCTAAGATAATCTACCTTAGGTTGTCTATTGTTTAACAATTCAAATGGTGTTTTATTTAATTTCTTTCTAATTGAAAGCCTATTTATGATATAACATACACAACTAACATCTTCAGCCCATAAATATTTTTCTACTATATTTTCACATAACATTGTTCTAGCAATTTCTTGAATTGTTTTATTTTTACGTTCAACAACTCCATTGAGTTGTGGTGTTCTAGGTGGTAAGAATTCATGTTTAATTCCATGTAATTCACGAAACTTTAATATTTCTTTGTTTTTAAATTCTCTACCTCTATCACTTCTAATTCTTTTAACATTTTCTTCACAAAGATTTTCGAGTTTCTTGATAAGAGTTTCGATTGCCAATGGAGCATCGTCTTTGTGTGTTAAGAACAATGTCCATGTGTATCGTGAGTAATCATCTACTATGACACACATATAGTAGTGTCCACCTAGATTTCTTCTCCTACTTGGACCAAATAAGTTTAAGTGATGCAATTCTAGTACATGACTAGTACTCACTTTATGTTTTGGTTTTAATTCTTCTTTAATATGCTTTCCTTTAATACACGTTTCACTTAGTTAAATATTATCTAAGTCTAACTTGGGCATGTCTCTAATTAAGTTCTTCTTAGATAACTTTTCTATGGTTGAAATCCCTATATGGCCTAATCATCAATGCCATAAGTTCACATCTAAGTCATGTGATATTAAACACTTAACCATTGCATCTATCATGTTATTTAGTGATAGTGTGTAAATGTTAGAATCCCTATTTTCTTTTAATACAATTTCTCCTTTTTCATTTGTTATATCACAAGAATCAGGGAGAAAAAAACAAATAACCGGAATTTATAAGTTGCGAAATGCTTAATAAATTATAAGAAAGATTTCTTACTAACAACACATTTCGTATTTGAAATGTGTTAGGGTCCCCGATTGTTCCTTTTCTAACAACTTTTCTTTGTTGTTGTCACTAAATGTCACCTTTCCTCCATTCTCAATATGTTCAATTTTGGTGAATAGTTTGGGGTTGCCCGTCATATGCCTTGAACATCCATTGTCTAAAAACCATTTGGTTTTTAGATTCTTTGAATTTGCCTCCTTCATGCATTCCTTACGATTTTCTACAATGGAGACAAAGTTTTAGGTACCCTATACTTGGGTCCTTGAATGTTAGGGGCATCATCCTTGTTTATATACCTTTTGGCTATCCAAACTTGGATGTACCTTCTAGGCACATATTTGACATTATTATAAGTTGAATAATACCAAGGATTTTCATGTACTGTTCCATTCCATTTAAAAGATGATGCATGGTTATACATGTTATACATTGGTTGATAATTATTATAAAGTGGCCCAAATTTGATTGTGTATATAAGGCATATGATTTTGTTTCTTATATGGTGCTATGTATGTGTGTTCATATGCATTTCTATAAGGCTTATATGAATGTTGCCTATAATTATGTCTGTATGGATTACAATAAGTTAGTTGCGGTTTATTTTGTTTATACACATTTGTATACATATAGGCATACTTTCTAGGTGGTATAGGTGTAATGTTTTGCCTAGTTGCACGTTGTATGTGTGTGTTTTCATGAGTGCATGTTGCATTTTTACCTTGGAATATGCAAAAGAAGGAAGAAGAAGGTGTAGCAGGCAAAGTTGATTTTGTTGTATTATACGACAACTTAGACTTAGATGATACAAATTTAGTCTTTTTGACTAACTTGTCATTTTCTTCTATATACCCTAAGCCCTTTTTATCATTTCTATATTTTTGTGAACATAATAATGCATCAAGCATGTTCATGCCAGATTTAAACTGTTCTAAGGTTGTTTCTAAGTCTAGTTTATATGATTTAAGTGTGGACACTTCATTTTCATAATCATGCATCTTTGTTTTCAACACACTATTTTCAATTCTTAAGGTTTCTTCATTATTTCTAGATGACTCAATTTTAGTCTTTACTGAATCAAGAGTATTTGATGACTCGTGTTTGAAAGACTCTAATTGATTAGAAAGTTCCAAGTTGGTTGTCTTCAACTTGTCACTTTCTTCAATTAGCTTCTTTTTCTCTTTTGACAACCTTTTACAATGAGCATGCATTTTCATAAATTTATCATGCATTTCATCAAAATTCATCTTGTTATCAGACTTAAAATCGAAAGTAGATGTTACCTCTTTCGCAGACTTTGAGCACACTCTTTTATGAGAGATTGATGACATGGCGTATGATTTAATATGAATACCTTGAATCTTAATCAAGTGGATACAAATGCTCCAAACCTTCTTGAAGTGTTCAGATACTCCAAGCCTTTGATTTGGAATGTGCAGGCTACAGTGAGTTCTTGCTTCTTAGCCTTGTCTTCTCAGAACGACGTAAATGGCGCTTCTTAGATTTGTGTTGGCCTGTCTCTGATACCAATTGTTGGACCGTGCACCTGCAGTAAACAGCACTAGAGGGGAGGAGAATAGTTGTTAGCAGAAATTACACTACTACCCTTGATACAAATCCCTTTTGAAAACAGAATTGAGACTACCTCAGATTCAGAATCCGTTTTTAAAAAATTCAAAAACCAGCATACACAACTCCAAAAATTATGAAAATTTCCAAAACTTAACTTCAATGTCTTGACAAGACCATGTCCAAAAAATAGATAAAAAT
>AP025041.1:3378536-3398598 GCA_036186865.1 Eustoma russellianum
GTCTTGACAAGACCATGTCCAAAAAATAGATAAAAAATAAGATCGTTGGATACATTCTTCGAAGTCCTTTACTAAGGTGGGGTTTGTTGAACCAAAGATTATATCATCTACATATATTTCAACTATTAACAAGTCGTTATCTTTTCTTCTTAGGAATAATGTGTTGTCTATGGTCCCCCTTTGATAATTATTTGCAATAAGAAATTTTGAAAATCTATCATACCAAGCTCTTGGAGCTTGTTTCAAACCATATACAGCTTTCTTAAGCTTGTAAACATGGTTAGGATTCTTTGGATCTTTGAATCCAGGGGTTGTTTGACAAAAACTTCTTCTTGGATGTATCCATTCAAGAATGCACTCTTGAGATCCATTTGGAAGAGTTTGATGTTGCTTAGACTTGAAATAGCAAGTAACGGTCTAATTGCTTCTAGTCGTGCAACGGGTGCAAAGGTTTCTTCATAATCTATTCTTTCTTGTTGATCAAATCCTTGTGCGACTAGCCTAGCCTTATTTCGCGTGATGTTTTCTTATTCATCCATTTTATTCCTAACGACCCATTTCGTTCCTAGGTTCACATTCATCTTGTTCAAATGTTTCATTAGTGTGAACACTATCGTATACTATTGTATCATCTTGCAAGTTAGTTGTATTAACTTCCAATTGGAAAATTTCTTCATTTATTTCATCTAAAGGTTCATGCATGTCTTGTTCAGGGGGAGTTTCTTCTAGGTGATCACATACTGGCTCAACTAATACATCATCATCATCAAACATATTTTCAACATTATTTTCTTGTTTATGTTGAATTTTATCACTAACTTCAAAACATGCATTCTCATTGAATTTCACATGTATGGATTCAATTATCTTTCTAGATGCATGATTATAACACCTATATGTTCTTGAATTAGTTGAATAACCAACAAATATGCATTCAATAGACTTTTGTTCAAACTTGTCTAGATTATCTTTATTATTGAGTACAAAACATTTACATCAAAATACTCTAAGATAATCTACCTTAGGTTGTCTATGGTTTAACAATTCAAAAGGCGTTTTATTTAATTTCTTTCTAATTGAAAGCCTATTTATGATATAACATACACAACTAACAGCTTCAGCCCATAAATATTTTTGTACTATATTTTCACATAACATTGTTCTAGCAATTTCTTGAATTGTTTTATTTTTACGTTCAACAACTCCATTGATTTGTGGTGTTCTAGGTGGTGATAATTCATGTTTAATTCCATGTAATTCACGAGACTTTAATATTTCTTTGTTTTTAAATTCTCCACCTCTATCACTTCTAATTCTTTTAACATTTTCTTCACAAAGATTTTTGAGTTTCTTGATAAGAGTTTCGATTGCCAATGGAGCATCATCTTTGTGTGTTAAGAAAAATGTCCATGTGTATCGTGAGTAATCATCTACTATGACACACATATAATAGTGTCCACCTAGATTTCTTGTCCTACTTGGACCAAATAAGTTTAAGTGATGCAATTCTAGTACATGACTAGTACTCATTTTATGTTTTGGTTTTAATGCTTCTTTAATATGCTTTCCTTTAATACAAGTTTCACTTAGTTAAAAATTATCTAAGTCTAACTTGGGCATGTCTCTAATTAAGTTCTTCTTAGATAACTTTTCTATGGTTGAAATCCCTATATGGCCTAATCATCAATGCCATAAGTTCACATCTAAGTCATATGATATTAAACACTTAACCATTGCATTTATCATGTTATTTAGTGATAGTGTGTAAATGTTAGTATCCCTGTTTTCTTTTAATACAATTTCTCCTTTTTCATTTGTTATATCACAAGAATCAGGGAGAAAAAAACAAATAATCGGAATTTATAAGTTGCGAAATGCTTAATAAATTATAAGAAAGATTTCTTACTAACAACACATTTCGTATTTGAATTGTGTTAGGGTCCCCGATTGTTCCTTTTCTAACAACTTTTTCTTTGTTGTTGTCACTAAATGGTGCTATGTATGTGTGTTCATATGCATTTCTATAAGTCTTATATGAATGTTGCCTATAATTATGTCTGTATGGATTACAATAAGTTAGTTGCGGTTTATTTTGTTTATACACATTTGTATACATATAGGCATACTTTCTAGGTGGTATAGGTGTAATGTTTTGCCTAGTTGCATGTTGTATGTGTGTGTTTTTATTAGTGCATGTTGCATTTTTACCTTGAATATGCAAAAGAAGGAAGAAGAAGGTGTAGCAGGCAAAGTTGATTTTGTTGTATTATACGACAACTTAGACTTAGATGATACAAATTTAGTCTTTTTGACTAACTTGCCATTTTCTTCTATATACCCTATACCCTTTTTATCATTTCCATATTTTTGTGAACATAATAATGCATCAAGCATGTTCATGCCAGATTTAAACTGTTCTAAGGTTGTCTCTAAGTCTATTTCATATGATTTAAGTGTGGACACTTCATTTTCATAATCATGCATCTTTGTTTTCAACACACTATTTTCAATTCTTAAGGTTTCTTCATTATTTTTTGATGACTCAATTTTAGTATTTACTGAATCAAGAGTATTTGATGACTCGTGTTTGAAAGACTCTAATTGATTAGAAAGTTCCAAGTTGGTTGTCTTCAGCTTGTCATTTTCTTCAATTAGCTTCTTTTTCTCTTTTGACAACCTTTTACAATGAGCATGGATTTTCATAAATTCATCATGCATTTCATCAAAAGTCATCTTGTGATCAGAATCAAAATCGAAAGTAGATGTTACCTCTTTCGCAGACTTTGAGCACACTCTTTTATGAGAGATTGATGACATGGCATATGATTTAATATGAATACCTTGAATCTTAATCAAGTCGACACAAATGCTCCAAACCTTCTTGAAGTGTTCAGATACTCAAAGCCTTTGATTCGGAATGTGCAGGCTACAGTGAGTTCTTGCTTCTTAGCCTTGTCTTCTTAGAACGGCGTAAATGTCGCTTCTTAGATTGGTGTTGGCCTGTCTCTGATACCAATTGTTGGACCGTGCACCTGCAGTAAACACCACTAGAGGGGAGGAGAATAGTTTTTAGCAGAAATTACACTACTACCCTTGATACAAATCCCTTTTGAAAACAGAATTGAGACTACCTCAGATTCAGAATCCGTTTTTAAAAAATTCAAAAATCAGTATACACAACTACAAAAATTATGAAAATTTCCAAAACATAACTTCAATGTCTTAACAAGACCATGTCCAGAAAATAGATAAAAATAAGATCGTTGGATACATTCTTCGAAGTCATTTACTAAGGTAGGGTTTGTTGAACCAAAGATTATATCATCTACGTATATTTGAACTATTAACAAGTCGTTATCTTTTCTTCTTAAGAATAATGTGTTGTCTATGGTTCCCCTTTGATAATTATTTACAATAAGAAAGTTTGCAAATCTATCATACCAAGCTCTTGGAGATTGTTTCAAGCCATATAGAGCTTTCTTAAGCTTGTAAACATGGTTAGGGTTCTTTGGATCTTCAAATCCAGGGGGTTTGACAAAAACTTCTTCTTGGATGTATCCATTTAAGAATGCACTCTTGACATCCATTTGGAAGAGTTTGTTGTTGCTTATACTTGAAATAGCAAGTGACAGTCTAATTGCTTCTAGTCGTGCAACAAGTTCAAAGGTTTCTTCATAATTTATTCCTTCTTGTTGATCATATCCTTGTGCGACTAGCCTAGCCTTATTTTGCGTGATGTTTTCTTATTCATCCATTTTATTCCTAACGACCCATTTCGTTCCTATTATAGACTTGTTTTCAGGTTTAAGTACTAAGTCCCACACGTTATTCCTTGTAAATTGATTCATTTCCTTATGCATGGCATCTATCCATGATATATCACCTAAGGATTCCTGAACATTCTTAGGTTCTAAGTGTGAGATTAAGCTATATCCTTCAGACTGACTTATGTTTCTACATATTATAACCCAACACTTGGATCCCAAATGATTAACTCTTTAGGGTGTTTATGTTTATTTTTAATAAGCCACCAATTCCTAGGTTGACTAGGTTCACCCTCATCTTGTTCAAATGTTTCGTTAGTGTGAACACTATCGTATACTATTGTATCATCTTGCAAGTTAGTTGTATTAACTTCCAATTGTAAAATTTCTTCATTTATTTCATCTAAAGGTTCATGCATGTCTTGTTCAGGAGGAGTTGCTTCTAGGTGATCACATACTGGCTCAAGCAATACATCACCGTCATCAAACATATTTTCAACATTATTTTCTTGTTTATGTTGAATTTTATCACTAACTTCAAAACATGCATTCTCATTGAATTTCACATGTATGGATTCAATTATCTTTCTAGATGCAGGATTATAACACCTATATGCTCTTGAATTAGTTGAATAACCAACAAATATGCATTCAATAGACTTTTGTTCAAACTTTTCTAGATTATCTTTATTATTGAGTACAAAACTTTTACATCCAAATACTCTAAGATAATCTACCTTAGGTTGTCTATTGTTTAACAATTCAAAAGGCGTTTTATTTAATTTCTTTCTAATCGAAAGCCTATTTATGATATAACATACACAACTAACAGCTTTAGCCCATAAAAAGTTTTGTACTATATTTTCACATAACATTGTTCTAGCAATTTCTTGAATTGTTTTATTTTTACGTTCAACAACTCCATTGAGTTGTGGTGTTCTAGGTGGTGAGAATTCATGTTTAATTTCATGTAATTCACGAGACTTTAATATTTCTTTGTTTTTAAATTCTCCACCTCTATCACTTCTAATTCTTTTAACATTTTCTTCACAAAGATTTTCGAGTTTCTTGATAAGAGTTTCGATTGCCAATGGAGCATCGTCTTTGTGTGTTAAGAACAATATCCATGTGTATCGTGAGTAATAATCTACTATGACACACATATAGTAGTGTCCACCTAGATTTCTTCTCCTACTTGGACCAAATAAGTTTAAGTGATGCAATTCTAGTACATGACTAGTACTCACTTTATGTTTTGATTTTAATGCTTCTTTAATATGCTTTCCTTTAATACAAGTTTCACTTAGTTAAAAATTATCTAAGTCTAACTTGGGCATGTCTCTAATTAAGTTCTTCTTAGATAACTTTTCTATGGTTGAAATCCCTATATGGCCTAATCATCAATGCCATAAGTTCACATCTAAGTCATGTGATATTAAACACTTAACCATTGCATCTATCATGTTATTTAGTGATAGTGTGTAAATGTTAGCATCCTTATTTTCTTTTAATACAGTTTCTCCTTTTTCATTTGTTATATCACAAGAATCAGGGAGAAAAAAAACATAATAACCGGAATCTATAAGTTGCGAAATGCTTAATAAATTATAAGAAAGATTTCTTACTAACAACACATTTCGTATTTGAAATGTGCTAGGGTCCCAAATTGTTCCTTTTCCAACAACATTTCTTTTGTTGTTGTCACCAAATGTCATCTTTCCTCCATTGTTAATATGTTCAAGTTCGGTGAATAGTTTGGGGTTGCCCGTCATATGCCCTGAAAATCCACTATGTAAAAACCATTTGATTTTTAGATTCTTTGAATTTGCCTCCTTCTTGCATTCCTTAACAATTTTCCTACAATGGAGACAAATTTTTAGGTATCTTTTACTTGGGCCCTTGAATGTTAGGGGCACCATCCTTGTTTATATACCCTTTGGGTATCCAAACTTGGATGTACCTTCTGGGTACATATTTCACATTATTATAAGTTGAACAATGCAAAGGATTTTCATGTACATGTCCATTCCATTTAAAAGATGATACATGGTTATACATGTAATACACTGGTTGATAATTATTATAAAGTGGCCGAATTTGATTGTGTATATAAGGCATATGATCTTGTTTCTTATATGGTGCTATGTATGTGTGTTCATATGCATTTCTATAAGTCTTATATGAATGTTGCTTATAATTATGTCTATATGGATTACAATAAGTTGGTTGCGGTTTATTTTGTTTAAACACATTTGTATATATATAGGCATACTTTCTAGGTGGTATAGATACAAAGCTTTGCCTAGTTGCACGTTGTATGTGTGGGCTTTTGTGGGTGCATGTTGCATTTTTACCTTGGAATATGTAGAAGAAGGAATAGAAGAAGGTGTAGCATGCAAAGTTGATTTTGTTGTATTATACGACAACATAGACTTAGATGATACAAAGTTAGTCTTTATACCCTATGCCCTTTTTATCATTTCCATAGTTTTGTTAAGATATTAATGCATCAAGCATGTTCGTGCCAGAGTTAAAATGTTCTAAGGTTTTCTTTAAGTCTGGTTTATATGATTTAAGTGTGGATACTTCATTTTCATAATCATGCATCTTGGTTTTCGACACACTATTTTCGGTTATTAAGGTTTCTTCATTATTTCTTGATGACTCAATTTTAGTCTTTAATGAATCAAGAGTATTTGATGACTCTTGTTTGAGAGACTCTAACTGATTAAATGTTCCAAGTTGGTTGTCTTCAACTTGTCATTTTCTTCACTTAGCTTCTTTTTCTCTTTTGACAACCTTTTACAATGAGCATGCATTTTCATAAATTCATCATGCATTCCATCAAAAGTAATCTCGTTATCATAATCAAAATCAAGAGTAGATGTTACCTCTTTTGTAGACTTTGAGTACACTTCTTTACGAGAGATTGATGACATGATGTATGATTTAAAATGAATACCTTGAATCTTTATCAAGTGGATACAAATGCTCCAAACCTTCTTGAAGTGTTCAAATACTCCAAGCCTTTGATTTGGGATGTGCATTGCTACAATGAGTTCTTTCTTCTTAGCCTTGTCGTCTAAGAACGGCGTAAATGTCGCTTCTTAGAGTGGTGTTGGCCTGTCTCTGATACCAATTATTGGACCGCACACCTGTAGTAGACACCACTAGAGTGGGGTGAATAGTGGTTAACTGAAATTACACTACTACCCTTGATAAAAACCCCTTTGAAAACGGAATCTGAGACCACCGCAGATTCAGAACCCGTTTTATGAAAAATTCAAAAATCAGTGTACACAACTCCAATAATTATGAAAATTTCCAAAACTTAACTTCAATGTCTTGACAAGACTCTATCCAAAAAATAGATAAGTATAAGATCGTTGGCCCTTCAAACAAATAAAAAGATTTAGATGGTCAATCTGGACAGAATTGGATAGAATGTTGCTAAACTTTGAAAACGTGTTTTGCTTTGAATACTTAACCAAAAAAGTTGATCTTCATATCAAAATACTCCTTAGGATGTCTAGTTTATGTTTTCAAAATTTTCTGACTTTAAATAATTCTTGATTAAAAAAGAATTCAAGTTTTCTCAAAACTGGTCAGATTGCAGCCAGATTGGAGTAGTTATCTTGCAACAACTGAAAGACTAACTTTCCCTTGCTCAAATAAACCTAACAGCCTGAAGTATAACTCCACCAAGAATCACGAATTTGGAAAGTGTTTTGCTATTTTTTAAAAACTTGAGAACTTGTGTGAAAACTGCGGTGAAAAAACGGACAGAAAACAGAAAAATGTAAAGAAGAAAAGAACACTAAAGATTTATCCTGATTCGGTCAACGTGACCTACTCCAGTCTCAAGGAACACCTTTTCTTGGATTTAATTATGGTATGAACCAAATTACAACAATAACCAAGCTTGATCCTTGGGTTAAACACCAATCCTATTCAAGATTTGGATGAACACTGCTATCGCCTATTGGTGTAGCCTTATAAACTTGGCTAACCAATCTTACAAAAATAACCCAAGAAGTCTTGTATATGTAGCTCAACAACAACAAGAAATGAACACCTTAGCTACAAAAAGAAAGAATCAAGAAGAAGAGAGTAGCAAGAATGATCTTCAAGTTTGTTTGAAAGTTGTGTGTTCTTCTTCTTCACCTTTGCCTTCTATTTATAGGGTGAAATGAGCCTTGTAGATAAGAACTCCAATGTGTCACTATCTTCATCATCAATGCTTAAGTGTCTTCTCACCAATGGTTGGCCACACAATCACTTTGTACACTTGGCAAAATAAAACAACATAATTGGTCCACCTTTATACACATATTGGCCGAATTTTATGTCTCCAAAAATGACTTGGAATTGCTTGAAAAGTAGAGATAATGCCATGGGATAATATCAACATAAAAACCTCAACTCCTTGGAATGATAACAGGGCATGCAAGAGCTTCTTTTGACTTAAAAATTCTGCTCCAAAACAATCTTGTAGTCGTTGGCTACAATTTGAAAAATCCAAGTTGGCAACTAGCTTCTTTTTAGTTGGTCTACTTGTCACCAAGTTATAAAATGAGTACACCATCATTTCCACATGTATATACACGTTTTTGAGGCTGTATATATGTATATCAACTAAGATTTTTTGAAGAAGAAATCAACAAATAATAGTTGACAAGATTATGTCAACATACAACACCAAAATTCCTACTTTTTCTCCTTGTATGTTGTGATCAATTACACACTTTTAACACCTTTAAATTCTCTGTAAAATGATGATTAATATCCTCCAATTACATATAGAAGAAGGTTTTCAAGAAAAATAGAATGTGACACACAACTCGTCACATATCCCGCTACTGTCGATAATATCATCAATTGAGAGAAATAATAGAAAACCACCAAATAATCTTCATGTTAATTATAAATCAACTCCAGAATGAAGATAATAATATACTTAAGAGATTCCTTGAGTAAAAATACCAAAACTGCCCTCAGGAGTAAAATGACCAAAATGCCCCTGGTGAGAGAAAACTTCAGAAATGACCCCGATGGTTAGAAAAAAAATAATAGCACCTTTGTGATGATAAATATGATATGAACGTGTCCTTGAAACATTGTCATCATGTCATGTTCCTACACAACTCAAAATATCAATTTTGCCCTTTTTGGTAACTTGTAGAAACTTCCAAGGCACATTAGTCACAAGACATTTAAAATCATCAAAAGCACATAATATCGATATAATGAACATATACAAATCGTGTACAAATGAAAACAACCACTTATCACATTTTAGAAAAATATTTCTGAAGACCCTAGACATCGATTGATCGAAGCACCTCAACTTCAGCGATCGATGTCTCACAATGAGTTTCAGAGTTTGTCTCTGACCTACATCGATCGATCGAAGTGAGGGTTGATGTACATCAATCGATCGATGTGTTTCAGGTTTAGAGATTGATGCCTCACCGTAAGGTCTTGAATTTTCTCTGCCTTACATGGATCGATAGATGTGAGGGATCGAAGTACATCGATCGAACGAAGTGCAACAATCTGAGAGATCGATGTTATTTTTCTTAACGTTTTCAACTCTTAATCATTTATAACAATATGTGTGACATTTTTATGTATCCACCACTTAAAAGCATGACCTTGATAATTATCCAAATGTATTTCTCAACATATTTTATCCCAAGAATGCATGTTTTTATTTAAGAGGCTATTGTGACTCCGATTATGCGGTGAGTCTTGTGGATCGAAAGAGCACATCCGGGACTTGTCAATTTATTGGTAATTGTCTTGTCTCTTGGTTCTCCAAGAAATGAGACAGTGTTTCTATTTCTACGGCAGAATCCGAATATGTGTCGGCTGTCTCTTGTTGTGCACAATTGTTATGGATGACCAACACTTTAAATGAATATAACATTCACTTCTCCAAAGTGCCCATTTTGTGTGATAATACGTCTGCTATCAATATTGCACAAAATCCAGTTCACCACAGTCGAACTAAGCACATTAAAGTGAGATATCATTTCATCTGTGAATGTATACAAAAGAACTTTGTTAGTGTGGAATTTGTTCCAACACATGACCAATTAGCCGACATCTTTACAAACCATTTCCTAGTGATGTCATATTTGGGTTACTTAACATGGGTTGAAATTAACCCATCAGTAGTTGCAACTAGAAAATTTTAAAATTTTCAAGCTCAGTACACATAAAGAGTTTTATCTGAATTAGTTTAGGCATTTAATGTAACATTAAGCGCCTGATTTGAAGAATGTCACTCGTTCAATGTGACATCAAGCACTTTATGTATTTAAAGCAACCATTTGAAGTTGCATTAAGTGCTTTATACAAACTGTATCACTCGTTCAGATGACTTTAAGTGCTTAATCTCTTCAACCACAACCATTCAAAGTCACTTTAAGTGCTTCATCCTTGTTTATGAAGTCGTTTGAAGTGACATAAGGCGCCTAAACCCTAGTTTTTCTTTGTCAAACCAAGTGACCCTTAACTTTTTGCGCCAATTGAGTGACATTGACTCCAACAGCCGCCTATCCTCTTCCCCATGCCGCCATCTTCCTTCCCACGTTTGCCCATTTCACTCCCACTTCCCAAATGTTTTTCTTCTTCCTTTTCCTCTTTTAAAAACCCCATCCTCCCTCATTTCCTTTCATAAATCCTTAAAACAATCTGCTTCTCTAATTCCTCTGTAAAACACGCCCTTTTCTTCATCAGCTCACACATTCCAATTTGTTGATCAACAATGGCTTCACAAGGAAGAAGTGGTGCCAGACCTTCAAGGCCTTTCCAACAAGGATACAAAAGAAAGCAAACTGCAGGAGTTGTTGAGCCTGAAAATCTAACATCCGTTTGGGAAGGACTCACCAAAGATAACTTCGTATGGATGTAGAAGAAATTCAAATCGGACGTCAATAATCCATCGACTCATTCCTCAAAAGGTATCCACCTTTCCCTCCATTCTCACATGTCATATGAATAATGGAAAAGCAATAACAGGCCAGTGGTGCCTTGAAATTGATTCAAGTTAGTGACTTCACTGAAGCTCACAACGCGAATTAAGTCATTGCACTCCTAGATCATCAGGGTTGGACTCCACTTTGGTCTAGACGTGACATGCGGTCATTCTCAAAAAGCTATACCAGGATGTTTTATGCCAACATGTGGATCACCCCACAAACAGAGTCTCAAGAATTCTCCATGCACATAGTTATCAATGGTACACCCCTTAGTTTCTCACTCCAAGACATTTTTGACGCACAGAGAGTGAGAAATGAGGGGCTAAGTGACTTCTCCGTATTTGACTGGAGTGCCAAATACGGAGTCAGTGAACAGGATGTCAAATTTGATCTGGACTACTTTCCATCCAAAAAGACTCAAAATATGCTATTGGTAAATCCCATTTTGTTAGCTGTGGTGACATACTGCATAAACGTTATAGCGACAAGAAGTTTGAGCAACATGGATTTCTCTGTCACCTACCTTATCAAGCATGAGACCCAGTTGAACTTGGGCTGGATTATGGTGAAAGTCATGATGGCTGCTCTCCGGAAGAGATCAAAGGCCCTCCCCTTTGCAAATGTGATCACCATTTTGATAAAGTCTAAAGGTAATGAGATTCCTGAAGGATCAATCATAAAGGTGGCCAAGACAGACTATTATCTAAAAAGCTTCTGTGTTTTATGTTAAATCTTGTTGCTATTCGAAGCTCTTGACTAGTTTTTAGTCTTTGTGTTGTTTACTTGTATAATTTGTGTGTTTTTTGAATGCATTCTTGATGTTCCTACTGACTCAAAACTGCTACATACACGAGATTGGGTCTTTTGGCATATAAACTCTAATTCGTTTACTGTTTTCTCTTCAATCCCATAAAAAAGGCCCTGCCCACAAAAAAAAGGACAAAAAAAGGTTCATTTTGTGGCCAAAAAAAAAGTCCTTGACAGTACATGCTTGAGAAAAAAATGTGTGATATCTGGAGCAAAGTTGTAGTAATCTTGGCTGTGTAAACCATCCCCACAAAAAAAGAGCTAAAATTTCCAAAATACCTTTGAGCCTAAAATCATATATACACATTTCTTGGGACACTTGTTTGCAACAAGTAATATCATAAAGCCTAAGATTAGTTAAGGATTGTCCAGGGCAACCCCTTAGTGATTTTTTTGGCTCAGCCTTCGACATCATGTTTGGTTTCTCATTGCTTTTGATTCTTTAGTGTGTCCAAGTTTTGTGTGTCAGTTATATTGGTGTATACTCTGTTGCCGTGCTCTTTTGGTACCATTGAAGACTTGGCTATAAACTGGCGGTTGAAGACCCCTCATTGATTTGCTCTCTTTGATTATATCTAACTCAAGGTCTTGAGCCAGAAACACAAGTGGTGAGATTGAGTGACTATACACGAGAGGGTGAGACATACATATACTGATTTCGTTTTTGACTAACGTAACGTTGTCTCTTCCGTCTTTATGTTAGTTTTTCTCTTTTTTGTTTTAGTGTTTTGTTACAGAATCTAAGTACATGTCTAGATCACAAAAGAGTACCTCGAGGTCTCCACCACCTCTGGAGGAGAAAAGCGGTACCACACACATGACGTTCCTACAAGAGCTGTTTGATAGACTTGATCAGTTTCAGAGGGCGCAAGACCGACTTGTGACCACTGTAGACCAACTCCAGAGATCTCAACTAAGAACTGTGGATATAAGTGGACCCACAGTGCAGAATGATACTGCTCCACCTCTACCATTTAGAGGACGTCGAGTACACAGGGGAAAAGGGAGAGCGGCCCTACGACATGTCCCAATGCAACCTCTAGATGATGTGCATGACGAGTATGATCCGAATCCATATATTGAGCGTGAAGATGCATTTGATTATGCTCCACCCGCCGAGCATGTCTACTTTGGCCAAAACCGAGGTCATCCCCCGCTTCGTCCCGATTATAATCAAAGATTCAACCAAGAAGATGAGACAAGCAGAATCAAAATGAAAATTCCTCTGTTTTATGGTAAGAGTGACGCTGAGACGTACTATGAGTGGGACAGGAAGGTAGACTTGATCTATTCTTGCAATAACTTTTCGGAGATGTCTAAAATTAATTTTGATGTGTTTGAGTTTACTGATTATGCACTTATATGTTGGGACAAGATTAATAGTCATAGACGAAAATCCGGAGAGGGAAGGATAGATACATGGGAAGAATTGAAAAGGTGCATGAGAATCAGGTTCATTCCTACGTCCTATAAGAGAGACTTGCATGTGAAGCTTCAAAATCTTGCACAAGGCACTAGAAGTGTCGATGAATATTATAAAGAGATGGAGCTACTCTTGATGCGAGCTGACATTGATGAAGATGAAGAAGCCACTATGGCACGTTTTCTCCGTGGCTTAAACTGGGAAATTGCCAAAACTGTAGAGTTGCATCCCTATTATGACATGAACTCCTTAGTCCATCTTGCTGAGAAAGTTGAAGCATAGTTACAACGAAGGAATGCTCAGGCTCGATAGTTTTCATCTTTGACACAATTTAGAGGGACGAAAACCCAGCAGATGAGGTCGCAGGATGCACGTCCACAGCCTACACCGTTGCCGCCCCATTCTACGTCGGCTCCAGATAAAGGTAAGATGAAGGTTGGTGATGCAACCCCTCACCAAGGTAAGTTCTAATTCGACCTCTAGGACTAGGGATATTCAGTGCTTTTGTTGTAGAGGCATTGGTCATGTTTCTAGAGATTGTCCTAATCCTAAGAGGATCATGTTAATTGAGGAAACTAATGAGTATGTATCTGAATCCGATCATGATGAAATTGAGAAAGGAAGTGTTGAAGATTGTGGCATTAACGAGGAAGAGGGTGAATGTAGAGAGTTTCTAGTAGTTAGACCATGCCTTAATGCCCAAATGCAAATGAATGAACATGAACTTCAACGAACTAACATATTTCACACACGCTGCATGATTGGTGGTAAGAGGTATAGGTTGAATGCATTATCCCCACAAGAGGTGATGGAAGATCATAAAAGGCAGCTGCAAAAGCGTAATGATCCACTTGAAAGAGCAGCTGAGAAGAGGTTTTTGGAGTCCCTTAAACAAGAGGCCCACAAAGCGGATTCATGAGCTAAGGAGAAGGAAGGACACAAGGGAGAAAAACAGGTTTTAATGGTTGAACATGTTGGTCACTCATTAGACATATCCTTTGATGCATTGCAAGTTGATTTAAATTCTGATTTTCATATGCCTAATACTTGTGATGTGGTGCATTATTTGCAGAGATCGAGGTGTCTAACCATGTTAGTCCATCTACAGTTTTGTGCCCCTTAGAATTGGGAGGTGTTATACACCCTAAACTTGAGTTGGTTTCTAATGATGATGCTTTCATTACTGAGTTTGATACTTTACTAGATAGGTGCACATTAGAAGCTAACTTTGATAGCCATGTTGATGTATGTGTTAACTTTGCTAAGGTGTTTTACTATCAAGATCCTTTTGATATCTACTACACTTACATTCCACGCATGCCCCTTTTGATGCCTTCTGGTCTAAGTGCAATCAAATATGATTTGTGTCCTTTTATATGCTTAGATGATATTGGTTCATTTGATTACTTGTGTTCTGATTTCTCTTTTCATATTTTGATGGTCCATGATCCTTTTAGTCTTTGCACTACATTGGTTTCTGCCTTGCTTTGGACAATTTACGTATTTGACCCTGGATCTAAGACTCCAGAGGGCATGGAAACAATTTTGGCTTCAAATTTTAGTGATAGTGTGTTGTTTTACACTCCATTTGTGCTACCCTATCCAGTTGACTGTCTTTTGTTGAATGCTTTTGCTTTGCCTCTTATGTTGCACCCTAAACATGTAAAGAAGCGCATGGTGTTAGGCGTCCTTTTCCTCTATGCAGTTTTTGATTCGTGGACGAATCCTTTTTAAGGGGGAGGGGATGATGCGACCCTAAGTGCCCGAGTGTCTTGCATGTTTTACTTACATCTTATGTTTCCATTTATCGCGTGTTTTTGTCTTGGTGAAACTAATATTGGTTCAAAGTCGTGTGCAAGATAAAGCTGTACAAGAAAACAAGATTGTCATTATCCACCTTAGAACTTATCTTTATTTTTTTTAATATTTCATATTTGACCATGTTTTGAAAGTTAGGATTGCTGTAATTTTATTCTTTTTAAAGGCCCTTGGCCGAAAGAAATTAGGGAGATTGTTTTGGATTAAATTTTGGTGAATTTATCACTTTTCTTCACAAGAGAGTTTCTTGTGTTATTTGGTTTCTATCCAAGGTTAGATCCATATCAAAGATTGAGCATTCTTTGAGGGAGGATCGAACTTTTCAAGAAGCGAACACGTCCTTAGGTGTTAATTCATCTAAGATCACGAACAAGTCGATTCTTGGGAAGTATTGCTCATTGAAGAACACATTCTTGGATGTTAATTCATCCAAGGTGACGAACAAGTCTTCACCACGTGAAGGTTAAAAGAAAGATCGGGCCACACTTGCGTCATACTCGCATCACCAAAGCAAGAAGAAAACGCACAATAGTCGTCTTAGCAACAAGAGAAAAGGTATCATCATAGTCTATCCCAGGTTGTTGGGTATAACCCTTTGCAACTAACCTAGCCTTATACCTCTCCACTGAACCATCAGCCTTTCTCTTTGTTGTAGATCCACTTACATCCAATTGGCTGCGTTCCAGATGGCAAAGAAACAATAGACCATGTATGAGTAGCTTCTAAAGCAGCCAATTCCTCTTGCATAGCCTGCTGCCAGGTTTCTGATGATGCAGCCTGCTGATATGTACCAGGCTCCTGTTCAATGTTCATATTAAGAAAAAGGACCTGTAATGAGGTTCCAAATGATCTTAGGAGAGATAAGATTGAATAGGATATGGTACATGAAGAGAAGAAGAAATCTCAGACTGATTAGGAGAGTGAATCAGATTGTAGTGATAGTCATTTAAGTGGGAGGGTGCCACTCTGGATCTTGAAACTCTTGGATGATGAGACTGCATTAATGGTTCAACAGCTGAAGGATTCAGTGAAGGCAACTCAACATGAAGCTGTGTAACAGGAATTTGTGCAGGAGAGTAAGATATGGATTTATCAACTGAAGAGGGAGAAGCAGTAGGAGAAGTAGAGGAAGATTGCTCAGCTGTACCAGGATTTATGGGGTCAGGAATATCAGCCAACATATGTAAGGGACTAATCTGAGAATTCTGTTTAGAGTGTTAATGCAAGAATTGGTTTTGATGATTTGCACACAAGACGAGAGAAGGTTCAAAAACAAGTGTGTTTGAAATATCTTTAAATAATAGAAAAAATGTCTTCTGAGAAATCAAACGCTCTATGGAGCGCTACTTCTGAGAACAGAAAGTTTCAAACTGAGCCTAATAGCGCTCTAACATGTTAGAGAAATAAAACTAACTTGTTTAAGGAGCTTGAGAAATCAAACGCTCTATGGAGCGCTACTTCTGAGGATAGAAAGTTTCAAACTGAGCCTAATAGCGCTCTAACAGATCATAGAAATAAAACTAACTTGTTTATAGAGTTTCAAACGCTTTATCGAGCGCTTCAGCTTTAAATTATGATATTAAGCCTTCAGGACAGAAAGTTTCAAACTAGGCAAATAGCGCTCTATCAGGAAAGACAAATGAGGTTATTAAAGTTTCGAACGCTCTATTGAGCGCTACATTCATGAAGTTGGATGCGCGAAGAACTGAAGTAACTTTCTCTCTCTCCTGTACTTTATGTTTGACAAAAAGCATTTTTTGTATTCCTTATGCTATCATGACTTTTGTGGCTACTTTTTGAATTAAAATCCTTGGTTGGTGAGAATATCTTACTATTTTAAGCTTTATGCACAAGACTTCCCCAAGAAGTTTTGACTTCTTCCAAGAAGCAATTTTCAAAAGTGATGAGGTGTCAACATACCATTGGATGTCTTCTTCCAATCTTCTCTCTCTCTCCCCTTCTCCTCCAACGGTTAGAAGCTCTTCCTTTAAGGCTTTGAAGACTCCATTTTTGAAGATTAACTTTCTACCTCAAGCTCTCAAGTCTTCATTTGTATTTTGCTCTCAAAATCATTATAAAATTACTTTATTGTTGAGATGTGTGATTGTAAAGGAGAAGAGGTCTTCTTCTAAGTGAGGATTGTGAGGAGCAAGATCTAGATTGTTGGTCAAGAAGCAAGGGAGCTTCTTGTCGGGCGAAACTCAAGCTTCCAAGAGCTAGTTGATGGTGTTGGAGCAACATCATTCTCCATAGAAGGTTTCTTTGGTGAAGAGAAGATCTTAAGGAGGCTAGGCTTCAAGGAGGTTGAGTGTTCATTGTTGAAACTCAAGCTTCCAAGAGCTAGTTGATGGTGTAAGAGCTACATCATACTCCATAGAAGGTTTCTTTGGTGCAAAGAAGATCTTAAGGAGGCTAGGCTTCAAAGAGGTTGGGTTTTCATTGTTCTTGAGCTAGGTTTGTTAAACCTAGCTTGTTCTTGTATTTTCTTTGATTGTTGTTTCCCCCAAAAGAGAAATAACAATCCCCTTGTTCAAAATCCTTCTTGTTCAAAGAAAGAAGGTAGAGGAGTAGAGTCTTTGACTTGAACCTCTATAAATTTGGTGTTCTTTCATTTCCGCAATTTATTTCCTTCAAAGAACACATCAAGTATTGGTTTAGACACACCCATTGCAAAAATAATCGAAAAAGAACCATAGTTGTATAAACACACTATTCAACCCTCCTTCTAGTGTGTTTCACGGACCTAACAATTGGTATCAGAGACTAACCTTGATTATTTGGTAGTCAAATAGCAAGGCTTGATCCTATCTAGTATGGAGGAAACACCTTATGCGTGGGAATCTTCGGGTAGTGAGTCTTCTAGAACAAGAAGAAGAAGACAAGAAAATTTGATACCTCTAGTTTCAAACATCCATACCAAAGTACCCATGTTTGATTCAAATAATTACTCTCTATGGAAATCCAACATGGAGACCCATCTTAGGGGTTGTGGTTTTCGGATTTGGAAAGAAGTTACAAAGGGCTCAAAGGCTCCTATTGATTATGATAATCCAACTCAAGAAGAAGAGTTACTATTTGCTATAAATGGAAAAGCTCTTGACATCTTGAATAGTTCTCTTACTCCAAATGAGAGAGCTAAGATCCAAGGTGTGCAATCGGCTCATAAAGCATGGATAAAGTTGGAAATGATCCATGAGGGTACTTCTCAAGTTAGAAAGGCAAGGAGAAGGATGTTGATGAAACAATTTTATAATTTTTCCGTCCCCAATGGTGAAAAAATCGAAGAGACTATTCAAAGGTTCACCAAACTTGTCAATCTACTTAATGCGGTGGGAAAGAAGATCGAACAAAAAGATCTTAACCATCGACTTCTAAATAGCTTGGGAAGAGAATGGAATCCTAAGGTGACGGCCATTGAAGAATCAAAGGATCTTGAAACTCTTACCTTAGATGAGTTATATGGAAATCTTATGACTCATGAAATTCAACTTGAGGAACAAGAGAAAAATGATCCTATCAAACAATCACCTAAGGCGTTGGTATGTGACACGGATGATTCGGATGATGAGTTTGAGCTTCTTGTAAGGAGGTTCAAAAGGTTTGCCAAGAAAAATGGAGATGAGGCTAAACGATTTATCAAAGGAACTCTATCCAAGGACCGAGATGACAAATGCTTCAAATGTGGAAAATATGGTCACTTTATGAAAGATTGTAGAGTGAAGGATTCGCACCCAAAAGATAAGAGGGCTATATACCAAAAGAAGAAGGCTCTTCAAGCGGAGGTAACGCATTGGGATAGTCTCCTATCCGACTCCGAAGGTGACCATGATGATATCAAGGATCTTGCCCTTATAGCTATGAGTGATGATGATCTTGATAGGGAATATTCTTGTTTTATGGCCATTGAAGATGATATGGAGGTATGCTCTAGATCTTCTCATTATAAATTGCAAGATGAACTTGATGATATGATTGAGAAGAATGATTTGTTAAGTTTAAAATATAAGCGTGTCAAACGAGACTTTAGGGAATGCATAAATGAGTATAATGTCACACTTGAAAACAACATTGCATTGCAACTTGAATATGATATTCTTATGACCATGCATAAAGTAGTTGCTAATGAGAATTGTTGTTTGAGATATGAAAGTGAGATTCATTTGAGCACAATGGAAAAAATGTTTGAGGGCAAGCATGCTTTAAATAAGATGCTAATTAGTCAAAGAGCAAGCATTGATAAAACCGGATTAGGCTATAATGCATCTAGTGTGAGCACGAAACCTTCAAATATGCCTTTGATTAAATTTGTCAAATCAAGTAATGCATCCACTCCCTCCTTCAAAGAATCAAAACCATCTTTGAAGAAACAAAGGCGTATGCCTCATAGCAAGGCAAAAGTACCCAAGGTATCAAAACCTTTGGTTAAACCCGTTGCCAAAACCTCTTCCTTAGTACCAAGGAAGAACATGCATAAACATGAATCACGGATTATGCCTACACATAAGCATCATGATCATTCTTATTCTCGAATTATGCCTAAACATAAGCATCATGATCATCCTTACTCTCACAAACGTATTCCTACATGCTTCTATTGCAACAAGAAAGGGCATGTAGAAAGAGTTTGTAGAGCCAAGAGAAATACACATCTTGTATGGGTGCCAAAGGGTCAAGTGCATGTTACTAATCCTCAAGGACCCAAAACAAAAAGGGTACCAATGTCATACATTGATTTTGTAGGTCATAGCGTCAAATGGAAAAATCAAGGACAAAGGCATCCAATGGGTCGTGGTCATTGGGTGTTCCAACCATATGACGGGAAACAAAAGATTGTTTCATAAGATCACTATGCCAGATGGAGGAGTTGTCCACTTCGGAGGTAGTAAAGGCCAAATCAAAGGACATGGTAAAGTGGGTAACGATTCCTTCTCTCTTAGTGATGTACTTTATGTAGATGGGCTTAAGTATAATTTGATAAGTGTGAGCCAATTATGTGATACAAATATGAAGTTACATTGGCGAAAACAAAATGCATTGTGAAAAAGGATGAGGTTGTTATGTTTGAGGCCTTGAGGGACAAAAACATTTACAAACTTAGCATAAATGATTTGTTTCACAAAATGTTTCATGCTTAGTAGCTAAAAATGATTTGGCACAACTTTGGCAAGATACTTTGGACAAGCTTGATTTCAAAGCAGATGAGGGCATATTTTTGGGCTATGCATCAAATAGTAAAGCATTTCGTGTTTCTAATAAAAGAAGCA
>AP025041.1:3407278-3423265 GCA_036186865.1 Eustoma russellianum
TGCTAATCTCAGATTAAAGGTACATACAATGGCCATAGTCTCTCACAAAGGTGAGTTGGAAGGTATGTCCAAACAATGTCCTCCTCTTTTTGGTGGCAATAATTTTGTTCATTGGAACTTTAGAATGAGGCTATTCTTAATGGCTATAGACATCGATTTATGGTCTATAGTTGAAGATGGGCCGTACATTCCATTGAAAGTTGTACAAGTTAGTGGAGTCACTCAAGAAGTTGAAAAATATAAAAGTGAATGGTCATCGGAAGATAAAAAGAAAATGTCCATGAATGCTAAAGCTATGCAATTACTTTTGAATGGACATAAAACTTCTGAAGCAGGATATGTGTCAAATTGCACAAGCGCACATGATATGTGGAAATCACTTGGATTAAAGCATGAAGGTACAAGCGGTGTAAAAGAATCAAAAATAAATATGCTTATAACTGAATTAGAATCTTTCAAAATGTTGCTGAATGAATCCATAACATCTATGGATTTGAGAATTACTAATATTTTCAATGCCCTTGAAGCTTTAGGAAAATCATTCACCTACAAAGAGAAGGTGCAAAAGGTGCTGCGAAGCCTTCCTGCTGAATGGGATCCAAAGGTTACAGCAATTGAAGAAATCAAATCGATCACAAAAATGAACGAATTGATAGGCTCACTAAGAGTATATGAGGTAAAACTAAACCAACGGAAAGTCCGAGTCATCTAAGTCATCTGGTAAGTTCAATAGCTTTCAAAACAAACTAAAACACATAGAAATAATGATGATAGTAATTGTGATACTGAATTAGACGATGACTTGATATTGATAGCTAGAAAACTTAGAAAGTTTTTCAAACGTCCAAATGGGAATAGAAAACTTAGAAAGTTTTTCTTCTTCTTCTTTTTCTCAATCTAAGAAAAATAACTCTAACAACAACAAATGGTATAATAAAGAGTTAAAGTGCTACGAATGCAGTCAAAAGGACATATCTAATATGATTGCCCAACAAAGAAAAATGATAACAACAACAATAATAAACAAGCCAAGGACAAGGAGGCACAAACGACTAAGGCAAAGAAGACCAAGCGAAGGAAAGGCAAACGAGCAATAAAGGTGGGCACTGGAGCGACTCATCCGACTCAGAATCCAAAACTGAGGAAGCTCAAGTCTACTTCGTATCCAACGAGGTAAGTTCTTCTTCTGATAGTGATTCTGATAGTGAAATGACATTTGATGAAATGTATGAAGAATTTTTAAAAATGCATGCTCACTGTAAGAAAAGTAACTCTAAGAACAACAAATGGTATAAAAAAGAGTTGTGCTATGAATGCGGTCAAAAAGGACATATCTCATATGATTGCCCAACAAGAAAAATAATGATAACAACAATAATAAACAAGCCAAGGACAAGGAGGCACAACGGACTAATGCAAAGGAGACCAAGCAAAGGAAAGGCAAACGAGCAATGAAGGTGAGCACATGGAGCGACTCAACGACTCTGAATCCGAGACTGAGGAAGCTCAAGTCTGCTTCGTATCCAACGAGGTAAGTTCTTCTTCTGATAGTGATTCTGATAGTGAAATGACATTTGATGAAATGTATGAAGAATTTTTAAAAATACATGCTCACTGTAAGAAGCCCTCTAAAGAAAAGAAGAAACTAATTGAAGAAAATGACAAGTTGAAGACGTTCATCTTGGAATTTTCTGAACAATTAGAGTCTTTAAAACAAAAGTCTACTAATACTCTTGATTTTTTAGAGATTAATATTGAATCACTTAGGAAAAATTAACAAAAGTTAAAAACGGAAAATAGTACGTTAAGGTCTAAGTTAGAGAAAGTTTGTGAAAATGAGATAGGACAACTTAAGTCTTCTAAACTAAACTTAGAAAAATGTTAGAACAATTTAAATCGGGTGCTAATATGTTAGATACACTAATATCATCACAAAGTATGGAAATGATAAAACCGGGTAAGGCTATAAAGAAGAAAATGTAAAAGTAGATAAAAAGACTAAGTTTGTCTCATCTAGTGCAAAGTTGGCCATATAATACAACAAAATCAACTTTTGCCTGCTGCATCTACTTCTACTCCTTCTTCTATTTATTCTAAGGCGAAAATACAACACGCACCCACAAAAGCACATACATATCAACGTGCAGCTAGGCAAAATTTTGCATCTAGACAACCTAGAAATTATGCCTACGTGTATACGAATACAACTAGAAATAATAAAATGCATTCAACTTATTATGACCTAAGTATAGACAATACTCGTATAAGGTTTATAGAAATGCATATGAACATACACATATAGCGCCATTCAAGAAACAAAATCATGTGCCTTATACAACCATAATAAAATCGGCCAAGACAAAATTCTTATCAACCAAGATACAATATGTACAACAATGCATCAACCTTTAAATGGAATGGACATTCACATGAAAATTCTGTATTATTCAAGTTATAAAAATGTCAAATATGTGCCTAGAATGTATGTCCAAGTTGGATACCTAAGAGATATCTAAACAAGGATGGTGCCCCTAACATTCAAGGACCCAAATAAAGGGTACCTAAAACTTTGTCTCCATTGTAGGAAAAACGCAATGAATGCAAGAAGGAGGCAAGTCAAAGAAATCTAAAAACAAATGGCTTTTAGATAGTGGATGTTCACGTCATATGACGGAAGGAAAACCCCAAACTATTTATCGAGTTGGAACAAATCAAGAATGGAGGAAAGGTAACATTCGGTGACAAACAACAAAGGACAAGTTGTTGGAAAAGGAACAATTGGGGACCCTAACACATTTCAAATACGAAATGTGTTGTTAGTAAGTAATCTTTCTTATAATTTATTAAGTATTTCTTAACTTATTTATTGCACATATAATGTTTCTTTTCTTCCCAAATCGTGTGATATTAATAAATGAAGAGGAAAAATTGTTTTAAAGAAAACTGGGATGGTAAGGTTTACACTCTTACCTAGATAACATGTTAGATGCTAAGGTAAGTGTTTAATATCACATGACTTAGATGTGAATTTATGGCATAGAAGATTACACCATATAGGAATTTAACCATTAAGAAATTATTAAGAAGAATTTAATGAGAGGAATGCCTAAGTTTAGACTTAGATAACTTTCAAATGTGTGAAACATGTATTAAAGGAAAACACAGTAAGACACATTAAAACCGAAACATAAAGTGAGTACTAGTCATATACTAGAATTGCTTCACTTAGACTTATTTGGTCCAAGTAGGACAAGAAGTCTAGGTGGACACTACTATGTGTGTGTCATAGTAGATGATTACTCACGATACACATGGACATTGTTCTTAACACACAAAGACGATGCTTCCATTGGCAATTGAAACTCTTATTAAGAACTCGAAAACATTGACGAAGAAACTATAAAACGAATTAGAAGTAATAGAGGTGGAGAATTTAAAAACAAAGATGTAATCAAGTTTTATGAATTACATGGAAATTAAAGATGAATTCTCACCACCTAGAACACCACAACTCAATGGAGTTGTTGAATGTAAAAATAGAACTATACAGGAAGTTGCTAGAACAATGTTATGTGAAAATAAAGTACCAAAAGATTTATGGGCTAAAGCTGTTAGTTGTGCATGCTATACTATGAATAGGCTTAGGATTGTTAAACAATAGAAAACCTAAAATATATTATCTTAAAGTTTTTGGTTGTAAGTGCTTTGTGTTGAGCACTAAGGATAATCTAGACAAGTTTGAACAAAAGTCTATTGAATGCATATTTGTTGGTTATTCAACTAATTCAAGAGCATATAGGTATTCTAAATCCTTCATCTAGAAAAATAATTGAATCTATACAGGTGAAATTCAAATTAAAATGCATGCTTTGAAGTAGTGATAAAAAATCAACATAAACAAGAACTAATGTTGAAATATGTTTGATGATGATGTATTACTTGAGCCTGTAATTGACCATCTAGAACTAACTCCTCCTGAACAAGACACGCATGAACCCTTAGATGAAATAAATGAGAGATTTTGCAATTGGAGATAATACCACTAACTTACAAGATGATTCAATTGTATACGCCAATGTTCACACTAATGAAACATTGAACAAGATGAGGGTGAACCTAGTCAATCTAGAAATTGGTGGCATCTTAAAGAGTTACTCAATTGGGATCCAAAGTGTTGGGGTTAGAACGCGTAGAAACATAAGTCAGCTTGAAGGACATAGCTTAATCTCACATTTAGAACCTAAGAATGTAAAGGAAGCATTAGGTGATATATCATGGATAGATGCCATACATGAGGATTGAACCAATTTACAAAGGAACAATGTGTGGAACTTAGTACCAAACCTGAAGACAAGTCTATAATAGGAACTAAATGGGTCTTTAGGATAAAATGGATGAACAAGGAAACATCACAACAAAGTCAGGCTAGGCTAGTTACACAAGGTTATAATCAACAAGAAGGAATAGATTATGAAGAAACCTTTGCACCCGTTGCCACGACTAGAAGCAATTAGATTGTTACTTTGCGATTGCAAGTCTAAACAACATCAAACTCTTCCAAATGGATGTCAAGAGTGCGTTCTTGAATGGATACATCCAAGAAGAGGTGTTTGTCAAACAACCCTGCAGATTCAAAGATCCAAAGAATCCTAACCATGTATACAAGCTTAAGAAAGCTCTATATGGTTTGATAACAAGCTCCAAGAGCTTGGTATGAAAGATTTGCAAACCTTCTTATTGCAAATAATAATCAAAGGGGGAACCAAAGACAACACATTATTCCTAAGAAGAAAAGATAATGACTTATTAATAGTTCAAATATATGTAGACGATATTATCTTTGGTTCAACTAACCGTCATTAGTAAAAGAACTTCGAAGAATGTATGAAGTCAGAGTTTAAAATGTCAATGGTAGGAGAGTTGAATTACTTCTTAGGACTATAAATTAAATAAACCCCTCAAGGAATCCACATTAACCAACATAAGTATGTCAATGATATGATTAGAAGTTGGCTTTGAAGAGTTGAAACCAACATCTATACCCATGAGTGTTAGCACCAAACTAGATAAGGATGAAAATGGTAAACCTTTTGATGACACACTATATAGGTCCATGATTGGCTCATTGTTATATTTAACTGCATCAAGACCTGACATCATGTTTAGTTTGTGTGTGTGTGCTAGGTTTCAATTTTGTCCTAAGGTATCTCATTACAATACAGTAAAAAGATCTTTAGATATCTTAAACACACACCACATTTAGGACTTTGGTATGATAGAAACGCTAAGTTGGAATTATACGCATATAGTGATGCTAAATATGGTGGTTGCAAATTAGATAGAAAATCCACCAGTGGTACGTGTCAATTCATAGGAACCAACTTGATCTCTTGGTTTTCTAAGAAGCAAGCTAGTGTAGCTCTTTCTACCACCGAAGCCGAGTATATAGCCTTAAGTTTATGCACTACTCAAATACTTTGGCTTAAACAACAACTTAGTGATTTTTGCATTAAAATGAATAAGATTCCCATTTTCTGTGATAGCACAAGTGCGATCAATCTTTCATGGAATCTGGTACTTCATTCTAAGGCCAAACACATTGAGGTGCGACACCACTTCCTTCGAAATCATTTTCAAAATGAGGATATAGTTATAAATCATATAAGAACTGATGATCAAATAGCTGACATCTTCACTAAACCCCTTAATCAAGCCAATTTTGAAAACTTACGAGCCAAGTTATGTATGATGACTTACGATACCATTACATAGTTCTATCTTTTGCATGATTTGCAAAATAAAGTGGGAGATAGAATAAGAACATGATTTTAGTTGGTAAGTCATGATTTGATTGGTTGAATAATAGATAAGTTTCAATTGGTATAAGTTGAGCATAGGTTAAGGGGGAGAGTATAATTTGAGGGGAGCACATGAATCATGAGAATTGAGAATTTTGAGAATTTGAAAACAATGTGAAAACAATTGGTAATTGATTGGAAATTAGTTTCTAAAAAAATTGATATAAATTTGGTGAAACAATTGATAGATTTCTGATAAACAATTGGTTATAAGTTGTGACATTAAAATCATGTTAAGTTATTTTGAAAATCATCCAAAAGGGGGAGAATGTTGAGAAATATGTTTAGATAATTTTCAAAGTCATGATTTTAAGTGGCAAATGAATAAAAATATCACACATGGTGTTAAAAGTTGAAAAAGTTGACATAGATGTCTCAGGTTGTTGCACATCGATCGATCTATGTACATAGATCCCTCACATCGATCGATCTATGTAAGGCAGAGAAAGTTCTGAACCTTATTGTGAGACATCAATCTCTAAACCTGAGACACATCAACCGATTGATGTATATCGAACCCTCACTTCGATCGATCGATGTAGGTCAGAGACAAACTCTGAACATTACTGTGAGACATCGATCTCTGAAGCTGAGGAACTTCGATCAATCGATGTCTCAGGTTTTTGGAAATATTTTTCTAAAATGTGATAAATTGGTTGTTTTAATTTGTACATGATTTATATGTTCATTATGTGATTATTATGTGATTTTGATAAATATAAATGTCTTGTGAGTAATGTGCATTGGAAGTTTCTACAACTTACAAAAAGGGCAAAATTGATATTTTGAGTTTTCTAGGAACATGGTATGACGGAAATACTTCAAGGACTTATTCTCATCTTATTTATCATGACGGAGATGATATTATGACTATTTCTGACCATCGGGGTCATTTCTGGAGTTTTCTCACACCAGGGACATTTTGGTCATTTCACCCTTGAGGGTATTTTTGGTATTTTCACTCAAGGAATCTCTTGAGCATATTATTATCCTCATTATGGAGTTGATTTATTGCTATCTTGAAGATTATTCGGTGATTCTTTATCTTATTCTCTCAAATGATGATATTATTGACTATAGCGGGATATGTGACGAGTTGCGATGTCGCATTCTGTTTCTTTCTTGAAGAACCTTTTATATATGTTATGGGAGCATATTTATCATCTTTATAAATAGAATTTAATTGTGTCAAAGGTGTGGAAACGTTCACTACGTACATGAAGAAATAGTTGTAATTTTGGTGTTACATATTGACATAATCTTGTCAATTATTATTTGGTGATTTCTTCTTCAAAAATCTGAGTTGATATACTTCTATATATGTACAAAAACGTTTATATTCAGGTGAAGGTGATATATTATTCATTTTATGAGTTGGCCACAAGTGGACCAATCAAAAAGGAGCTAGTTGACAAAATTGCCAACTAGGAAAATTCAATTTGAAACCAACGGCTATATGGAGTTGTTGGAGCTGATTTTGGAGATGTTTTTGAAGTCAAAAATGCAGCCTCACATGTCCTATGTTTATGCCAAGAAGTTGAGGGTTTCTTGGTGGAATATCTCTATTTTCAAAGGATAAATCAAGACAATTCCAAGGTGTAAATTTCGGCCATCATTATGTTTCCAAGGTGGAGCAATCATTTTGCTTTATTTTGCCAAGTGTACAAGGCCAAACAATGATGAGAAGACACTTGGACTTGATGATGAAGATGGTGACACATGTGCATTATTATCTCCAAGGCTCAATTCACACTATAAATAGGAGTCAATGGTGAACAAGATGAAACACACTTGAAGCTCACTTGAAAGCATTTGTTGATTTGTCTAGCTATCATCTTCTTGTTGTTGTTCTGGTTCCATTCTTTGTAGCAAAGGTGTTCTTGTTGTATTTGTTGAGCTACAAGCCTCTTGAGCTTCATTTGTAAGATTGATTAGCCAATTATATAAGACTACATCAATGCGTGGTAGAGGTGTTGCAACTAGGTGTCGCATAGAAGGTGTTCATCCAAGCCTTGAATAGGGTTGGTGTATAACCCAAAGATGAAGCTTGGTTCTTGTTGTAAGGTGATTCATATCATAGTGAAATCCAAGGAAAGGTGTTCTTTGGGACTGGAGTAGGTCACATTGGCCGAACCAGGATAAATTCTCGGTGTTCTTGTCTTGTTTCTATCTTTCTATTTTCTGTCCGTTTTTACTGCAGTTTTCATGTAACTTCTCACAATTTGAAAAAATAGCTAAACAGTTTCGAAATTTGTGATTTTTGGTGGAGTTATATTTCAGACTGTTACTTTTATTTACAACAAGAATCACTTGATTTGAGAAAGGGAAAGTTAGTCTTTCAGTCTTTGCAAAATAACTGCTCCAATTTGGCTACAATCTGACCAGTTTTGAGAACACTTGAAATTGTGTATTAATCAAGAATTATTTGAGGTCTGGGCCCTTTGGAAAAATCAATCGCACATCCTAAGGAGTGTTTTGATATAATGTTCAACCTTTTTGGTTGAGTATTCAAAGAGAAACACGTTTTTCAAAATCAGCACTATTCTGTTCAATTCTGTTCAGATTGACCATCTAAATCTTTTTATTTTTTGAAGGGCTAAACGATCCTATTTTTTTTCTGATTTTTGGAAGAGTCATGTTAACCCATTGAAGTTAAGGTCTGGAACGTTTCGTAATTTTTGGAGTTGTGCAACTGATTTTTGAATTTTTCAATAACGGGTGCTGAAATCTGAGGTAGTCTCAGATTCTGTTTTCAAAGGGGTTTTTAATCAAGGGTAGTAGTGTAATTTCCGCTAACCACTATTCACCCTCATCTAGTGGTGTTTATTGCAGGTGCACGGTCAAACAATTCTTTCATTTCTCATTTTCAAATATCAGCGGGGCCATGGATTGTTGGGGGGGTGATTTTAACACCTTCCTTACTCTAGATGAGCACAGGAGCCGCTCTGCTCCTACTTTGCGATCATTAGAAGCTTTTAATTCATGTGTTCATCAGTGCCAGTTGCAGGACATTCCTACTATCGGTTCTTTATTTACCTTGGCATGTGGACAAGGACAGGGTAGAGACTTGAGGCGTCTAGATGGACTTCTCTATACTCCATCTTTTTCAGAACTATTTGACGATATGGTTGTTCATCATTTACCGCAAGCCACTTCAGATCATTCGCCATTATTGCTAAAATGCTCTTTATCGCGGATGACTATACGCCTGCCATTCAGATACCTTAATGCCTGGTCTTTTCATGAGGATTTGTATTCGTTTGTGACAACATAGTTTAAGCAGTATTCTATGGCCGGGGTAATGTGGTCTTTATAATAAGCTTAGCCTGCTCAAACGCGACCTACGCCATTGGAACAAAACCATCTTTGGCAACACATTTTCAAAGGCAAAAGATGCAGAAATAAATTATGCAAGGATGGAAGAAATATATGATGATGATCCGACTCCTTCAAATCGACAAGATTTCTCCCTGGCTCAGGAACTTCTCTTGAGCTCACAAAAGCAGCAAGCTTCATATTGGTCCCAAAAGGCAAGAATAAAATGGATGTCAGAAGGGGAGGCTAATACCTCTTATTTTCACGCACTCGTCAAAGAGAGACATGGTCTCCAACGAATCCGGCAGCTGCAGAATTCGGCAGGAGAATTATTACAAACCAACGATGAGCTAGCAAACGCAGCAGTACATATTTTTAGCATTTATTTACTGATGAGTCAGTTGTTGACGTACATTCTTTCTTGCACACAGTTCCTTCTTTGGTTACAGTGTCTGATAATAACAGCTTATTAGCTATACCTGACATGCAAGAAGTTAAAGAAGCTGTATGGAATTTAAGCCTTAATAGCGCTGCTGGCCCGGATGGTTTTAGTGGCCACTTTTTCCGAAGATGTTGGGATATTATTCGTGTGGATGTTATTTGTGACGTTAAGGAATTTTACATCAGAGTTCTAGTGCCTAAGGTTATGATCTCTTCATTGATTACTTTGATACCTAAAAAAGATCGTCCTACATCTTATGCAGATTTTAGACCGATATGTTTGTCAAATTTCATAAGCAAAGTCACCACTGGAATCATTGCCACCCGCCGATCGGCTATTCTGCCACGCATAATTTTAGAGGAACGAATCGGTTTCTTGAAGGGTCATGATATAAGTGAACATGTTCTCATGGCCAATGAGCTGGTTCATATACTTGAACAAAGAACACGTGGCGCAAATGTGATGATAAAGTTTGATATGGCTAAAGCCTTTGACAGAGTAAATTGGACTTAACTTGAGTCGATCTTATTAACGTTTGGATTTCATCCGTGGTTCATTCGATTGATCATGAATAACATGCGGTATTCTAAGCTTTTGATATCAATCAATGGCACAATATATGGATACTTTTCACCAACAAGGGGAGTAAAGCAAGGTGATCCCCTATCTCCTTTATTATTTATCATTGGTTCCGAAGGCTTCACTAGAGGGCTCAAAAGCTTATTCGAAAGCGGTGCACTGCACGGATTTTTCTCGGGTAGAGTTCGTCCAGTATCACATTTAGCTTATACGGATGATTTACTCATATTTCTTAATGGCGCCACACGAAATCTCACAGTTTTCTGAATTTTTTAGTTACATATCAGCACGCATCGGGTCAATTGGTGAACTACAACAAAAGTCAATTTGTCACTAGTTCCTATGTCACGCCATCATCGTTGCGAGGTATAAGTTTAGTTCTACATATGCGGCCATCAACGCTTCCAATAAAGTATCTTGGGTCTTATCTTTATCGTGGCATAAACCGAGCGCAGTATTGCACCTCGCTATTATAGCATTTTGATGCCAAACTAATGGGCTAGATGCGTCATCTGCTTACCCCAGGTAGCCGCACTGTTTTGATTCAATCAGTGCTCTCAGCCATTCCTTTGCATCTTTTAGCTTCGGCCAGGCTACCCAAAAGTGTGTAGCAGGCCATTCATAGTAAAATAACTCATTTTGTTTGGGGTAACGCTACCATTGGAGAGCCTTATCTTCACTATGCTTGCCAGAAGGAGAGGGTGGTTTGGGTATTAGGAGTTTTCCATTGATACAGAAGGCGTACGATTGTAAATTATGGTGGAACTATCATACAAAATCTACTCTTTGGACAGCCTACATGCGACAGCGTTATGGAGTACTTGGAGATTATATGCCTCGCATCTATGATTCACCCGGATGGAAGAGACTTTGATCCATACATTTGATTTGTTTACAGCTTGTTACCAATGTGGACATGCCGAGTGGTGACCTTCCCTCTCTGGTATGTTTTCCATTAAATATGCATATGATGATGTGCGGATTGACCATGTTCAATTATACTCTCATAAGTTTATATGGTGGCAATAAGTGCCCAAGTCAGCAAGTTTTTTATGTGGCGCTTATTCCATAGCGCATTGCCTTTGGAGGACAACCTAACACGTTTCACTCAGATTTGTCCTACTTTCTATCCATTTTGTCGGCTACATTCGGCCAACATAGATCATATTTCTTCATTGCTCTTATGTCAAAGATGCTTAGCTGCGATTTTCTTGGATACTCAATGGGACCTTAGGATATGGAGCTAATCTTCGCACATTTGTTAAAGTGGTGGCTTGCTTCTACAACTAGCAATCTATTAGGGCACTTACGAGTAATTGGCCCGATCATAATTTGCTGGAATGTTTGAAAGGTATACACAAATCATATCTATGGTTCGGCTGATATTTCTCCTAGTATTTATTCTATGGCTCGTCGCGCTTGCTATGATTGGTCCTCTACATTGCATGGAACGAAACTAGCCATCCATATTCCATCTCTTATATCGACAGGCTTTACCCTCCTCTACGTCTCAAACAAGTTCGTGTTCTGAAATTGACCTTGCCGCCCTCTGGAAAGTTAAAATTAAATGTTGATGCTTCCGCTGGGCTACATTGGTATCGGCTGGGGCCATTCCTCAAGACTCTGAGGGACATATAGTTGTTGCTCTTTCTTTTGCCTTTCCTGTTCTTTCACCTTTCCGTGCAGAAATTCAGGCATTATTGTATAGTCTACTTTTTCTTGGTAGGCTGCATCGTGACCTTATAATTGAGACAGATTGTGAGCAGGTGGTTAATGCCTCAGCCTATTATTCTACACTACCTGAATATGTTTGGCTACGATCATTTCTTCAGCTTACAGGGAGTCAGCTACACTATATACCGCGTGAACTAAACATGGTAGCACATCATTTAGCTCAGCATGGGCAAATGTTTCCTACGACAGCTTTATATACATCTGCTGCGTCGGTTCCTTCAGTGGCTCGTGGATTCTATCACACGGATACATCTGTTGATGCCCTCTGACATTAGCTCTCGGATGGCATGCTTTAAATATTTGGAGGTTGCGTGCATTGCTTATATGCAGGCAACATGGGTATGGTTTTTTTATATCATATTACTTTCTTTGCTTTGAAATCTCCCTATTGGGTTGGTGCTGATATATTCATGTTGCCCGTAGCCTTGAGACTTCGGGCAACCTTGGTATGCAAAAAATGACTTCCTTTATTATATTCCTTCTTTTGTTTTTAACATAGTCATTCTTCTGATCATTGCTTTTACTTGTCGAGGATACATCATGCGAATTTCCGTGGAATATCGTCTAATCATCGGCCAACCAGTTTTTCACATTGGTTGCTTTGATCCATTATGACCAAAGCAACATCGGTACGATTCATCTGTTACATATATTCAATTTTGTCTCATATATGAAATTCAACAGATGCTCTACAATCAACTGTTCACTTCCTGGAGTGCGAGATGATGTGGATGTAAGGTGCTTGGCTAGTGCAGCAACCGATCCAACCATATTTTCATGCAGTACCCTGTATTAAACTTCAACGCACACATTACTTAGTTGTCTTTTTCGTTTACTATAATGTATTGTTTTATTCTTGTTTACGTTTTATTTGGACGTTTACATTTCTTTATTGCTTAGTTTGGGAGAGTCTCCCACCATAGGCAGCGCTTCTATGTGACCACGGTATTCCTCCGCCATAAGTGAGGGATAATTATTAAAAAAACACTTGGACGGTACTGCCCGCCCTTCACCTAAAAAAATACATTCGTATATATATATATATATATATATATATATATATGAATGTATATAGAAGTTAATCTGTCGCATACATACTACGTGTATCTCTCACACGACAGGTTTCGGACATTTCCTTTCATGGACCCCGTCATCTACTGGTGAGTTCACATTAAAATCTGCTTATAATGTTTGCCGGATAGCAGTTCCTACGCAACTTTCATCAAAGTTTATTTGGTTCAAGCATCACGCTCCATCTGCAAAACTGTTGTTATGGCGTATTTTTAATTCGGCACTACCATTTGAGGACTTCATTGGCAGTTATGCAATAATGTGCCCTACGCAGTGCCCTTTTTGTAGGCAGGATTCTGCCACAGTTGCACACATCTTTATGCGCTGCGGTCGCATCTCTCCAATCTGGGCATTTTTTTCTTCTGAACTTCAGGGTTTGCTGCCGACAGTGTCCACCCTTCGACAATATTTATTATCATGGTGGTACCGATCCTCTGCATCTTCCCTCTCTGGAGTTTTAAAAATTATAGTCCCTGCGCTCACGGTTTTGAACATTTGGAAGTTCTATGCGCAGCTCACCTACGGGGATTCAACATCTTTCTCGATTCTACGGAATGCTATACATTTTGACATAAATATATGGATTTGCAAGATTCAGGGCACCAAACTTACAGCAGGATCTTCTATCTCTCTTTCTTGGATCCCGCGCATTCGATCCCCTCGCCTCAAGATTGTACGTTGGCAATGCCCTCCGTGGGTAGATACAAATTAAATGTAGATGCCGGCAGTAGGTGCTCGATATGCTGCAGGGGGAGCAATCCTGCGCACTCATCACGGAGAATGTGTCCGTGCTATCTCCTTCAGACTGCCTCCAAGCACGCCGTTGATAGCAGAAATTCAGGCAACATTATTTGGTCTTTTGTATTTTCTTCCATTCTATCGATCAAATGCTGGAATCTGACTGTGAAGGCTTAGTGACGCGACTGCAAACCAGACAACAAGTTTTCGGCAATTATCATCTGTCCACTTTGAGCTCCCTTCTTCAGTCACAGGGGATAGAGGTCATGCATGTGTATAGAGAAGCTAATATGACAGCTCACTACTTAGCTCAGCATGCCATGCTTTGCCCAGAAACAGGAGTTTATGATAGTCAGACTTTGCCTCCAATGGTTCGTGCCTCATTACTTCTCGATCTCACATCGTCAAATCTCCGTGTAGGCTGAGCATCAAGTCTTCCTAATGGATTGGCATGTCTCGGTTTGCCCTGCCCGTACCATTCCAGGTACAGGCAGGCATGGTATGTTTTCTGCACCATTCCTGTGCTGTCATTTTCCCTTCACTTTCCACACTTATATTTTGTTCGTTATCTCCACACTTGTGCACTGGCGGTTCTTTTCCACTCCGCTGAGATGCTCCCGTCATGTTCATTCGGCGCATGGGTTCCAACAGCCTTGGCACTTTGACGACATTCCTGCCTGTCCTCCATTGAGTACAGGCAGACTCGGTATGCTTTATAATCCCTTACAATATTGGATATTATCATACAATTTTACTTACTATTTTAACTGGCGTGATCTTTTGGCGTAAATTTCTGCACAACACAATATGGCATTCCTTTGGAGCTGGAGCATTTCAATGATGGCTGTTTCCCATGGAGTCTTATCCACTGTTGCACATTTACGGATGGGTTTAGCTATGCTTGTCATCACTGCCGGCACACTAGTTGGTGCTGGCAGGCGGGGTATGATCTTCATATGTATATTTTTCATTGGTTCATTTCACACTCTTCTGCTGCTTTGCTCAGCATTGGTTTTTTTTATCTGCATGGGGGCAACATTGCCTCGGCATGCATACTCCAATCGATTACATGCGCGCTACACATGCCCTGGGTCATTTCGGAGCGACATTGAGCAAGTTTTTCTACGCTACGGAGGCACAACTTGCTTGCACGGCAATACATTCCACTCTTTATATTCAGTGTTTTCACAATTTGATATCAATGACAGTCGTATAAATATGTACGCTTTTTCCTTCGCCAAGGTTTTATCCACAAGGGTGGTTTTACTTGGCAAGGTTTTAATGCGGCATATCATATACGACTGGAGATATATCATTCTTAGCGTTTTATTTCATTTATTCGCATACTCTGACATTTGTAATATGGTTTTCCTCCGCCATAAGTGAGGCTTTATTTATAATAAATTTCTTTTCTCAAAAAAAAATATGAATGTATATGATATATATTATTAACATAAAAAAAGATGGCGGCGGCTCCGGCGATCTCTTTGACTGCGTATCATCATGGCAAAAGTTCTGACCTTTGATCACATTCATCTCCGTCTCCATCTCAAATACCAGTCAAGCATCGCAACAGTACTATACCATTGTTCAGTTACCAGAATTATTTACATTGTCAATTTTTTGTATTGATCCGACAATGTCGGACGTTACTCCGCTCAAAAAAACATTCGCGGAGGCTTTAGCCCTGACTACACTGGAGGCGCGCTGCAACAATCCGATCAATATTACGCTACAAAGGTTTGCCTTCTATATCATTCAGAAACGATGAAGTTGATCGTTACTCATTGCCATTCAAATATACATTGGTTGGTTCCTTCTGGCATGAACGTCCCAATATGAAGCAATTAGCCGCTTGTATGGAACGAATAGGTTTCAAAACAACTCCAAAACTAGGATTACTTGATGATCAACATATTATTCTCACTTTTCATCATACAGATGATTATCACCGCTGCTTTTTACGTAGATCATGGACTGTTAATGGCTATATTATGAGGGTGCCAAATGGACACCAGATTTTGTTCCAAAGATATATAAACCGATTGTTCCAATATGGGTGTCCGTTAGAGGTATTCCGTTATATTTACAAAATAAATCAGCATTATGGGACATTGCTCATATGATCGGTTTGCCATTGAAAATGGATTCTGCTACCTCTAATGGAGTGAGACCTTCGGTGGTTTGTCTGTGTATTAAAGTGGATATATCCAAGGCATTACCGGCTCGTCTACATATTCGAGGGGGAGA
>AP025041.1:3429028-3483760 GCA_036186865.1 Eustoma russellianum
CGCTCCAGCGGCCCACAGCGTCCACCAAGCGGCGCCAGGGCGCAAAGGCAGGGCAGCGTCGCCGGGCGCGCCCACCGAGCCCAGCGCGACTATCAATACTCCCACGACCTCTCATCTTCCATCCTACTATAAATTCTCTCTCAAAACCTTCATCTCCATTCACTCAAGCCTTCATCTCCTTTCAAAATCCCAAAAGCTTGTTCACTCATCCCTCAAAAATGGCCTTGCAGGACGTCAAAACGCCCACGCACTCACAGGACAAAGAAAATGCTGGGTCGGGACTGCGGAACCCGATGAACTCAAAACCATTCGTGAAGGGCTAACCAAGGAAAACTTTCCTTGGTTGAGAAAATTCGACAATGATATCAAAAAGTCTCCTCGCCCTGTAGACAAAGGAGTACACTTATCTATGTACTCAACATGCTCGTTGAAGAATGGCACACGAACAATCGCCCTGTTGTTCCTCTCAAACTTCTGAGTCTCAGTGACCTGTCCGAGACTCACATGGATCAGATCGTGTCTCTGCTCGAATTCCAAGGCTGGACCTCCCCTGGTCCAGGCTTGACATGCGCAGTTTCTCCCGGGGAGCACACCCGGATGTTTTATGCCAAATCTGTGGATACCCCACAATCTGAATCTCAATCCTTCTTGCTCAACACTGTTGTTGATGGTACGTCCCTCAGTTTTCTATTCCCGAAATCTGTGAAATTCTCCGCATCCCAACGAAGGCCTAAGTGACTTTTCCGTATTTGACTGGAGCAGTAAATACGGAATTCCTGAACAAGATGTGAAATTCGATCTGGGGTTCTTTCCTTCCCGAAAGACCCAAAACATGGCTCTCATTGATCGCATCTTGTTAGCCATTGTCACTTACTGTGTGAATGGTAAGTCGACAAGAAATCCAAGCAACATGGATTTCTACGTCACTTACCGCATCAAAAATCAAACCCAACTAAATTTTGCCTGGATTATGGTTGAGGTCATGTTTCTGCTCTTCGGAAAGCTTCCAGGCCTTACCCTTTGCCAATCTCATCACCATTCTTCTCAAGTCCAAAGGTGTTGTCATTCCTGATAATGAACTCACCTCGGTGGCGAACACGGACTATTACAGTAACTACAACATTGTCCAAGCCATCGACTCTCAAAAACGTAAAGCCACAAACATTCCTGGTCTTGATGATGAGGCAGAAGCTGAGCCTCAAGCAAATGTTGAATCAAGTACCATTGACCAGCTGCGTACTCAAATTCAATCTCTGGAACAGTCTGTTCAGCACCTTCAGCTTGCAATGCGCGTCATGAGTATCGTTTTGGCGTCCTTAAGGACGTTATTCTCCAACAAATGCGTGGGCATCCTTTCCCTCTGATTTTGATGATTTAGGGGAGACTCTGCTGCTAACACTGTGCTGCTGGAGATACAAGAACTGGTGCTGGTGGTGCTGGTGGAAGTGGCCAACAAGTGAGTGGTTTTGCGGGGTATGCTTCAAGTCCCTTCAATTTTGGTGATTTGCAGCATCCTGGTGGAAGTGGTGTGGATCTGGTGGTGGAGTGTAGTTGGTTTCTGATTTTTGGTTCCTTCTGACTTTTTCAAATTGTTTTGCATTGCCTAGAAACTTTTCCGTCCCTGAATGTTATTTGGATTTTCCTACTGCTATGGATAGATGTAATGAACAGTGTTCTATTAAGTAAAGTTTTTTTTGGGACTATATGGTACTTCTCTTGAAAAATTTAAATGCACTTTGTGAGGGGGAGCATATGCTAAGGGGGAGTAAATTAAAATGTTGCATGTTGTGAAATCATCAAAAAGAGGGAGAATGTTAGAATGTGATTTAGTTTTGATGATTTGCACAAGGTTGGCACTTGAAAAAATGTTTAAGCGCTTCAAGTTGATGGTTTGAAGTCAGTGCACTTCGAACGCTCACTTCAGGCGTTCATGTGTCTTGGTGATGATCAGAACACTTCGAACGCCTTGATCAGGCGCTTCATGTGTTGTATTGAAAGTCAGGACACTTCGAACGCTTACATCAAGCGCTTCATGTGTCCTGATGAAATATACGTACACTTCGAACGCTACTTTAAGCGCTTCAAGTGTCTCACCAAGTCAAAAGTACTTTTCTTGAACAGCACGCTTTCCCAAGGCCTGGTTTGAGAAAATGTCAGTTTTAGTTCGAACAAGCATGAAGTGCTACATGAGGCGCTTCATGTCACTTCGAACGCACTCAGTTGCCAACATTAGGCGCTTAATGTGACTTCGAACGCATGTCTTTTCACATTAAGCGCTTCATCCCACTTTGAACGCTTATTCTTTGGACAGATTAAGCGCTTCATGTGCTCAACGGTACAAATGTCTTTTTGCTTCATTTCATAACCAGTTGATCTTTGTACCCTCCTTTTTAGTGTTGTTTCAGCAGGTCTTCTCTCACACTCAGAGATCCCAGGTTTCTATTCTTGGCCAAAGTTTTGAATCCTCTTCTAAATGGTTGCTACATGCCAAGAACTGTTTTTGAAGATGCTGCTGCAGTCCTTCACAAGCTGCCAAATCCCATTATTGGCTGGGCAGAAGATTTCAAACGGGAAGTTTTCTTGAAGGTTGATAAAAGAAGGGTTTGGTTCATTCTTCTTCTCCAACTTTCTACTTCACAAGCTCTCAAGTGCTCTCAAGCTCAAGCTCTCAAAATAGTTGTAAATCTTTGTATACTTTTACTTTATTGTTGAGAGTAATTATTGTAAGAAGAAGAGTCTTCTTCTTGGTGAGATTTTCTGTGAGAGATTTTGGTAGATTGTTGGTCAAGGAGCAAGGGTGCTCTTTGTTTAAGTTTTCTAAACTTTGAAGGGTTTGTTGATAGTGTGTGGTGCACTATTCTCCCTACAAGATTTCTTTGAGGGCAAAGAAGATCTTTGGAGGCAAAACTTCAAAGGTTAGAACTCTTGGTTGTGGTCTAGGCAAGGTGCCTAGTTTGTATTCTTTTGATTTGTTTTGGTTGTGTTTCCCCAAAAGAAATAACAATCCCCATTTCAAAATCCTTCTTGTGAAACATCAAGAAGGTAGGAGAGAGAGTAGAGTCTCTGACTTGAACCTCTATACATAATCGTGTTCTTTCTTGTCTTTCAAGTTTTATTTTCAAAAGAACACATCCAAGTATCGGTTGCACTCTAAACGAAAAATAGCCACAAAATATCCATACTTGGTGAACACACTATTCAACCCCCCTTCTAGTGTGTTCTAAGGGACCTAACAGGGGCCAAGGGGAGGCCACTGTCCTATAGACAGTGGCAAAAGCAAGTGCAAATTTTTATGTTTCTTTGGTAAAATAGCATGTTGACAATACTATTATGTTTCTTTGATAAAATAGCATGCCGACAATACTAAATGGCCAAATAGGTGTATATGCTAATTGTTCAAATTACTATTTGATGAAGTCCATATATTTGAGAAAAGTCTTGTGATTTTGTGATATTGTCGCTGCCCTGTCCCTGTGCATAATATTATATGTATGCTTTTGTTTTTTTTTCCCACACAAATAGAGAAATCGACCAAAAAAAAGACAGAAAATGAAGAAGCTTTTGTTTTGTTTTGTTCACACAAACAGAGAAATGATTTTAATAAGAAATATGTGCATGTGTGTGATTCTGCAATTGTGTGCTGGACGTTTTGGGGATAACCAGGAAAGAATATATTGGTGAATGTGATATATTTCTCATGTGGGTTTAATTGGTGGTGTATTGGTAATATATATATACATATTTATGTGAAATATTTAGTACCGCCGAAAATAACATTTGCAAAAATGAAATTTTGGCCACTGGCCGTATACTTCTTGTATATAAATATAATTTGAAATTATACATGGTGCAACTACTTCATATATGCCAAATATGAATATATCTATATATTAGAATTATTTATTGTGTAGTATACTTGTTAATTTATGTAACCGCATTATGTGATTTAAAAATTATTTTGATGGAAGTGTGTTTGGACGCGGGCATATACGGGGGTATACTTATACGTAAGAGATAAAATAGAATTGGAACGGAAATAAAATGGTAAACAGATAAGTATAATGGTAAATGAAAAGGTGTTTAAAGTTGTACTTGTCAACTTCCTGGATTAAGTGTGCAATTTAAAGTTTTTGTCCTTTTCCAAAGCAACCATCCGAGGCCTTTAGGAAGAAGAAAGGAAGGATTTGCCCAACAACAGGCATAGAGGTCAGCGGAGTTGGGAAGAAGAGGTTCCCGTAGGAAGTTAATGCGTCAAAAAAGTAGGTGTCTCTTCCCCCTCAAACGCGTGTCATTCATGCATGCTTTGATGGTATACTAATGTGTTTCGTATTTTATTTGTTTAAGTTGTAAATTTTGTTTCGTTGTTTTTATTTGTTTAAGTTGTAAATTTTGTATAGTTGGAAAGCATGAGATATTGTTTATGGCTGCTATGTGCGTGTTGTGTGTGAAATTGGTGGTATGATTGAATCGAAAACAAAATATCCTTTAAAAAATGGGGAAAAGGGGGAACTTTTACATTAGGAGCCTTTAAAAAGTTGTGTTTGGCCTTAGAATAGGTTCCTATAGACTGCAAATAAGAGAAAATGGGGTTTGCGATCGAAAAAAACAAATCACAGCGCGCGTTGCCACTGGTGGAACATCCAAATAAATAAATAAATAAATTAATTAAGGCAAGAGAACAGGCCGGCCAATGGACCGGGTTGGCTGGCCAGCGGGTCGGACCGAAGGCGGCCCATTAACCACTCAAAAAAAATATATAGAAAAATATATTAGGTACCAGTAAAATTCAAATAAATTCTAGAAAATATAAAGGGTTAAATTAAATTATTTCTAATTAATTTCTAAAGTTTGGTAAATTCAAAAAATTAAAAATAAATAGTAATAAATAGAATTAAATAAGGGAGAAACGGGAAAATTAGTAAAACATTTTAGAAAATTAATACAAGCTAAGGGAAAAATTAAGGGTGATGATAAATAACAACTTTCATATTCGGAAAATTTACGAACCTAAATTTGAGTGCCGGAGGATGGTGAGGATGGGCCAGGGGCCTCAGGCGATTGTTTTGTTTGCATTCATGGCACGTGCATTGCATGATGGGGGTCGTGACGTACGGGTCACGGGCGCTCAGGATGGTGTACGGTGGCGGGCCAAGTACACTCAGGATGGTGACTGTGGGTGGGTACGACACACAGGCACTCAGTAGGTCCCGGGATCATGCATTGCATGGCGGAGATATCGGCATTTTGTGTGACATGACTTTGTTGCGTGTGACATGCATAGTAGGACATGCATCACGACGTTGCGCATTTTTATGTGGAGTGCTTTACTTACCGCATTTACTTTATCTTATGCATGTTATCTTATATTTAGGTGCTATGTGGTTTTATCTTATATTTATGTGCTATGTGGTTATATCATTTCGGTATGCATGTTTTGTATTGGTTTGAGGCGGGCATCTACTAGGTGATTTTCTGTCACTCACCCTACTTCCCAGGTGAGCCGGATGAGGAATACGAGCACATCTTGTTGAGGACTAGATGGACATAGCAGAGTGAGCTGGTTGATAGCCGCAGCTAGGTTCGAGGGGGGCTCTGCAGCTAATTGTGTTTACGTATACTTTGGGGATTTTTCACAGACTTCTTAATACTTTTATTATCAGAGTTTTATTCAGTAATATAAAGACGATTATTGGAGGTTAATTTAAGTTATGATTTACGTTTCCGCGAGCAAAAATTTCTACATCATTTCTGACATATAAGAGATTGATTCGACGCCTTGTATTCTCCTTAGCGAGATACGGCGAGTGCAGCTGTTCCCGATGCTAGGGTCTACGGGAGCGGGGCGCTACTACAATTATCCTCCTTCCATGGATCTTTGTTCTTCATGAAGATTTCTTCACAGTGAATCTCTTCTTGTTGATCGGGATGAGATAGATGACCTCCAGCTGGAGGCGGATCAAATCGGAGTTTTCATTGATCGAATCTAATTATCAACATAAAGATATATAGATAATAATAACCGAATCTATTTTATACACATCAACCCGATATGTAGGGTCAATTTATAGGTGCTATGTATGTATAAATGTGTGTGTATGCATATACTTATTGATGGTGCCCTTATTTAATGCGAGCAAGTTCCGTTACCAGCTTAATTAACTCCCCAAACCAACTTGTACTTATGGAAGCCTTTGGTACAAATTTTTTTTATATGCAGACAAATTTTGCATATCTTCACTGCAAATCCACAGGAAGAGTTTTTTTCCTTACTCATTAGCATCAGTATCATCATCATAATTTTTTTTTTTTTTTTTCTTTTTTGGTAGATCAACCAGGGAACATTGATTCCTGGTTCTATAAATTGATGAAGGAGCAAATTATTGTCACACTTCATCCCCAAGGTTAGGTGAAAATTTATTGTCACCAAGTCCCTTTGACTCACCATATCTCTTCCTCTCCAAGACTAACTAATGGCCCTCAACCAATCCCCGGCTTTCTGACGTCAACAAATCTGGAGAAGACGCTGCAGCCGCCGGCCCGCCCCCTCCATCTTCCAGATATCATCCCACCGTTTTGGGGAACTTACTTCCTTGCTTATGAGCTTTGGTTAATTGCTTCTTTTTTTTTTTTTCGCGTATATGTGCTAATACCACATAAATCATTGTTATTGACTTAACGTTCAAAGAACTCATCACTCTGGTGATGTTTGAGAAATAAGATTCCAGGTTTCAAGCAAAATAATGGAAATTTTTATTAAAAAGTGCTAAATGCTACATCTTCTGTTTTCCTTAACATTTTCATGGAGTTTCAAACTACAAGTTTGTTAGAATACTTTACGATTTTTCATTCGAAGACACTAAAAATGACTTTCAGAACTTTACCGGCACCATCTACACTCCGTACTCCGTACTACTTGATTTTTATCTTTTAAAATTTTAATTTTTATCTCTAAAACAACAACAATCATACCCACTATATTAACGACATCAAAATCTATTGCTAGGGTATGGGGAGGGATGAGAGGCAATCAAACAATATACATTCATCCAATTGATAGAGAGTTTTTCTATATGTACCTACAATAGATAGCACAATAATATGAATATGTAATATTAAATGGATTTTATTAAACACAAACATAAATATTCCAATATTTACATTTTATCTCTATATATATTACATTTTTACCATCTATTTAGTCCTGCTGTCTTCCACTCTTGAAATATCTTGATCGACACATATTAACATAATTTTCATTATGGGTAATCGGAGAACAGCATAAGTGTTATTTCTACGACACTAGATATGATTTACATAAATTCAATTTCTATCACATAGGAATAGTTGCGTACATTCACTCATCTCCAGTTATAGACAGAAGTTTCTAAGACAATAAGGTATTGTTGTTGTAACTGTATTTAGTCCTGCCGACATCTTCAAATTTAAACAACAACTAAAGAAAGAACCAATTGTTTTCCAAGGGAAGAAAACGAAGAGGTAAACAGTTGACTTGCATTTTGAACTTTTTTGTTTCTGAATATTACGGAGACTTGATCGACAAAAATTTTTGGATATCAAACAAAACAAAAAACTGAGAATATATAGAAGGTAAAGGGCAATGAGAATTATACCAAAACTGAATGTAAAGGACTAAGATTGCAATTCCAGTGATCATTATTAAAGTTCATCCTATGTTGTTTTGAAGGAGCCTTTTCCCGAAGAAGAGACGCGGAGAACACGAACGATTAAGAAAAGACATTAAAATGGTGCTCAACAAAACTCCAGATGAATCTCCTTTGAAACTGGACTTAATTGACAATATTCAACGAATGAGGAGTGTGTTATCAATTCAAAGACGAGATAGAAGCATCGTTGAGTAACATCGAGAATTCTTATCACGAGTCATTGCATGATGAAAATCAAGATGATCTTCATACTGTTGCTCTGCGTTTCCGTTTGCTTAGACAGCAAGGTTATCATGTTCCTAGTGGTATGTACTTTTATTCTTTCAATTTATTTAATTTCATTCTTTTACGCCTCTAGTGTGATATTTAGGACTCCCATTTGCTTAACCTGTTGATCGACAGACGTAATTTTCATTATGGGTCATCGGAAAACAACCTCCGTGTGTTTTAACACATGAGTATGGTTACATACATCCGACCTATGTTAGGAGCTTCAAAGTCAATAGGGTTAGCCTGGGTACATTACGTATTCGGTACATATTAACTCATTTTATTTTTATTTTTTTTTGTTTTGTTTTGGCTGAAATGATACAGAAGTGTTAAAGAAATTTCTGAAGCAGGAGGGAGAATTTGAAGCTTCTTTAGTGAAAGATGTAAAGGTTTACTAAGTCTATATGAAGCAAGGTCACTATAGAGTTCGTGGCGAAAATATATTGGAGGAAGCGTTGGGATTTACGAAAGCTACTTTAGAAGCCTACTTGGTGAATAACAGTAGTGAGTTCATCGCAAACAAAATTAACCAAGCTCTGAAATGGCCAATCCGAAAAACCCTCAATAGGATAACTGCAAGAGCTTATATATCTCTTACCAACAAGACGAATCTCATGATGAAGTGTTGCTAAAGTTTGCAATTTTAGATTTCAACAGACTACAAAGGCTGTATCAGAAGGAGTTATGCGCTCTAACAAAGTAAGTACGCGACATGTGTGTGTGTGTGAGTGCCGTTGGAAAAGTAATTAAAAATACTTTAAATCTTATGATCCAACCTTGTATAATGTTATGTGACCTATTGATAGGAGATTGGATGAAGTTTGAAGTGTTTTATGAACAATGGAAGGAAATGGGAGCGTTCCAAATACTTGAAGCGCCTAATGTAAGCGTTCGAAGTGTTCTGGAACACTTCCAGAACACTTCGAACGCCATGTATAGGCGTTCAATGTCACATAAATCGTCTGATGTCGTTTTGTACAGGCGTTCGATGTCACATGAAGCGCCTGATGTCATTTTGTACATGCGTTCGATATCACATGAAGCGCCTGATATAGGCGTTCGAAGTGACATGAGACATCTAATGTGCCCCGACTATTCATAAAAGATGCAACTTTTGCACCAAATGATATCTCCTTTCATATTGAACGTCCATGGCCGATCCTAGGGAAAATAAACTGCAGAAAGTGGTCTTTTAAACCTGTGTTTTGAAAACCAAAAGCCTATAAATATTGGGTTTTGCTATCTTCAACATATGCATGAAAAATTCTTGAAAACTAGTGAATTTTCTGCAACACTTTCTTCTATCATTCTCTCTACTATCAATCTCTTCTACCATCAAGTTCAAACTCTCTCTAGTAGAGCAAACTAAAGAGAGCAAACCGTTATATCTTGGGAAGCATTAGCCATTGCAGTCTACCTTGATCATCGGTAGATGCTAAATTGCTTTAAGGACAAAGTTATTCAGAAACTCGTCTCGGCTTTGATTATCTTTCTTGTTTGGTTTTCCTGTGCCATATACATATTTCCTAACAATTGCGCGCGTTATCTTTGAGATTCTTGCATATGATTCGAAAGAGAATCATAATTATATTGATCATCTTTCGTTTTGCTCAAACAAAAATTATATATGTAGGTGGTGGAAAGACATAGATTGTCCTAGAAACTTTCCTTTTGTAAGAGACAGAATGGTGGAAAATTATCTTATCATGATGGCGCCATACTTTGAGCCGGAATATTCCCTCGGACGGAAAATAGTAGCCAAAGTTCTCACTGTATCGACCATAATTGATGACACTTTTGACGACAGCAATGGAACTATTGATGAACTCCGGGTTCTCAGAGATGCAGTAGAAAGGTACACTTGCTCAATCGGTCCTATTTTATTCATACATCTATTATGATTGGACTATTAGAGTTATGATTATTGTAACTAAGTATAATTATTTGTTAGCTTCTAGTTACATACTAGCTTTAATTTAAACCATAGGTGGAATATGGACGTTGATGAAAAGCTACCACCATACATGAAACTCTGCCATCGAGCCATTTTGGAACTCTACACCGAAATGGAGCAAGATCTTGCCAAAGAGGGCAGGTCAGAGTGGGTTCAATATGCCATAGAAGAGGTAACTTAAATAAACAGTATTATCATAGTTGTAGGCATTTTTCTATTTTCAATAGAGTGAAAGATACAATTTTATTTGCCTTTGGAATATGATAGAATAAAGCAAAACCAGTCACTAAATTGGCTGCGCTTCTTATATTGTAAGTAGCAGATGATCGACGCATCTTGACGCAATTTCATTATAGGTCATAGGGAAACAACCTCGGTGTGTTTCTAACACATGAATATGGTTGAGTACATCCGATCCCCTATACCCTGTTTAGACGAGAGTCTCTTAGAGACAAATGTTGTTGTACTATAGTTGTAGCCACAAAATTCACCTCTACATCCAAGTACGCTTTTGTTTTGTAATCTTTTATCTAACTCACAAAAGGAAAGCTACTTTATCCGCTTCAAATCATTTTTCGAACATCTAAAAGCAAGGTCTAGTAATCAAAAAGTATGTGATCTGTTTAGATTATCATTGCACTGTTTCAAATACACAAGTTGCTTGAGAAAAACAAAAGGCTATATAAATAAAGTATAACACCACAAAACCTCCTTCCACAAACAACACTCATGATTTTCCTTAGTAAGGGATCTAAATTAAGTTATCATGAAACTATCACTAGCAAGGATGAGTCCATTTTTGTTTATTCTTGATCTTTATTGAAAGAAAAATGATGAATGTGACTTTACATGGTTAAATTCAGTTGAAAAATTACGTGAAAGCATCTTACGAAGAGGCTTATTGGAGTCATACTAAACATATACCGACGCTAGAGAAAATCAAGGAAACTGGAGTACAATTAACTACTGCTGCCATGCTGACAACAAGTTCTTTAATGGGATTTGGAGACTTGGTAAATAAGGATGTACTCGATTGGATGACAACCCAGCCTTCAGTTGTTCGAGCAGTATCCACAGTATTCCAATTCATAGACGACATATATGATTATGAGGTACGGTATATATGATCTTGTAATCCTTATTTTTCAAGACTTTTTTTTTCAGACAATTAAGTAACATCAATTTGAGGTTAGAATGTTTTTAAATATCATATTAAGCACTGAAAAACTTCTAATTTATATGTATACACCTAACACGGAAGTGTATTTGCGTTCAAACCTTGTACACTTTTGCTTTCTTTCCTCTGAAATATGTCTTATTCGAGAAAATGATTACACAATCATCCTTTCATGCCACGCCAAGACCACTGTTAAGCGACGCAAAATTAAATATATGGTGCTCGTAGTTCAGTTAGTTTTGGAGGGACAGATTTGCTAACAAGGTGCAAGGTTCGAATCCCGCAGCCTACATTATGAGTGTCTTATCTTCAGACTCTAATGTGGGCCATCTTCAGATTCTAATGTGGGCTTGGAGGGTAAGCCTCTAGTGTGGGTATGTGTGCTCTGTGCCTCCTCCTTAGCAGGCTACTGAGTAACTGATTTACATCTTCCCAGCTGCCTCGTCAAGTCGGGGTATGGAGGACCCTTGGAGTTGGGGTTCAACATTTTGCTAACAATGTTAAATAAATGGTGATCAATGAATAAATTATAGTAGTTATCCAAAAATCGACCCACAATATAACATTCCTGTTTTGCACATTCATAAATTTCAGGTATCAATTATTTCTTATTTTAGTGGTTAACGCGAGAAAATAGTCATTTAAAAGAAAGTAATTCACAAAGTTTTCCATTAACCAATGAGGAATAAACTCTGTAACCTAGAAAATAGCAAAACCTATTTTCAGTGAATGAAATGACGATTTACCCATTGATTTTCTCAATTCTGTATACCATACATTATATCAACCAAAGCACTAGATATATTCTTGGGGTTTCAAGTGATTGTAGCTGCTAAACAGGAAACGAAGCATTCCACTTCTGTAGATTGCTATATGAATCAGCACGGTGTCTCAAGCGAACAGGCGATCGATGAGCTTCAAAACCAGGTAAGCAATGCCTGGAAAATTTTGAACGAAGAATGCCTTCTCCCAACCGAGATGCCGCTGCCCATCATGGTCCGAATCTCCAATTTTGCAAGACTGATGCTTTCTATGTTCCAATATGGTTATGATGCCTACACGCATTCCGAAACCCACACAAAACAATTAATCACATCCATCTTTGTTGATCCTATTCCTTTGTAGAAGATGATGCTCATCAATCTCTATGACTTAACCGACCTATCACTACTACGTCATGTTACTTGGGTTTTTGCTGCAAATTCAACCGCGGTAGTGGTCTCTTGTTTGTTGGATCAATTCAGACCTGTCCTTTGTTGGATATGACTGTATCTTTACTTCTCCGGAACAAATATTGTTACAAGCTATGTTTTATCCCAATTTATCTTGAATTTGTGTTTTTCTTTTTCGGAGATTGTATTTGATTTCTTACAGAAAAACTACTGTAAATTGCCGAATCAAGAACAAGCACTGATTTGTACAATAGCGCTAAGATAATTATGTTAGAAAGTTAGGGACTAAACCAACAATAAAACTAATAAGACAAAGTATAATTCCAAGAAAAATAGAAAAGAACATCAAAGAAGTAATTCTGTCCTTGAATTTCTTTTGTGGAAGTACAAGAAAGTAAGAAAGGTTACAAAGATATAATAATCAAATATAAATAAACTGTAACAAAGAAAAAGAGAAATAACCGAGATGTAACAAATGTTACTGTCTTTAAAGCGAAATTGCCTACATTATTAGACAAGGTAGACTACGTGACAAATGTCTCTTAGAATTTAACGGACTAGGTCCCAAGTGTGCCATCAAGACATGCCTAAGGATATTTATTTTTCAGACCATCATTTGAAACTTTAGCTAATACGTTAATTTTTAGAATTCTTTTTAAACAGGATATGTTCCGTGTGAATCACTTTAGTGTGACATATACAACTTTGTGTACGGTGTTAATGATTTTGAATTGTCAGAACAGTTTGTATTTTGACCACATTATAGAAATCATAGCGATAGCATAATATGGTCAATGACCACCTGCTACTCAGCCAAAATAAAATCAAAATCAAAATCAAAATAAACAAGTGAAGTGAGGAGGATACTGGACATCTATCTTAATCACGTGCCTCTGTTTTATTGAGTTGACTAATGGTAGCTACTATAGCTAGAAACAATATAGTTATAAACCATCACAAAGTTTGTCAAAATGATAAAATTGTTAGAATTGGCATGTAAAATGATTAGCTTGTACTTCAAATTGGTATAAAGTGTCAAGTAGAGTTGTTGGTAAAGGGATAAGATCCTCTCACCCATTTTCACTCATCCCACGCGTCACCGCATAACACGTGGCAGCAAAGTGGGGTGGTGAGGCTAGATGAGGGTCACCCTCATCTAGCCTCACCACCTCACCTTGATGCTACGTGTCGCGTGATCATGAGTGGGGTGAGAGGATTGAGGATGAATAGATCTTATCCCGTTGGTAAAGGTCTAAAGTTCACTAATACTTGAAGCCGAAAACGAAACGTTCGACTTATATATAGGTTATGGTTCAATTCCGCGTTCAATTTTAGGGTTCAGTATTAGGCATGACAGAGGCCGGGTCTTGTACCAACTGGTCAGATTGCTGTTACACAAAACCACCTCTTACACAAAATGTAGGATAAAACTGAGATCGTGAAACGATGGAGCCTCAAATGCAAAATACTAGTGTAGCAGAAACGTTTTTTTTTATTAGGCATGGCAGAGGAAAATTAACAAAAGAAAGGAGCAGGGGAGAACTATTTTGCCTAATATATAAAGCATTTTGTACATTAACCATAATGGAATAGTTATGTTTCACCATTTACGCTAAAGAGTTGAAGTGAAGAAACAAATTTTGTTCAATAAAGTCTCGACGGACATAATCTAAGCGAACTATTCCATATCAATGTAATCAGGACAGATTTGAGCTGAGATCTCATCAAAGTTACTAACTTAAATTGTAAGCCAACCATGTATTTTGCATGATTATGCAAATATTCTCAGCTTTCACTCGATGACGTCACATTTTAATCCCAACACTCACACTCAAAGCTATAGAGGCATAATACATAAAAAAGCAAACACAATCCACAGTTTCTCCTCACAAAGTCTCACACCTAAGAATACAAATGTTGCTTGACGTGAGATTCTCTCTTTACTTGGTTTATGGTGTCCAACAAGAAATAGCATAGATAACTCTGCCTTTCCATCCCATAAGCATCCAGCTGCTATTTTCATCAATCAAAAAGTCTCTATGGTAAGATGCTTTTATCTTAACTGTCACTTCTCTCATGATTTCTTTGTTCAAAGGAAGCTGTTTGAATCCAGCCCTCTGATTCTTTACTTGCCATTGCTTGTAAGTATCCGGCCTATCGATCCGTTCTGCACCCTCACAAGCTATCACATTCATGACATCCCTTCCAAGTATTTCCTTCTCAAACATCAGCCTATCTTGATCTTCTCTAGGCAAGGTGGCCTCAAACATATCAAACATTGAAGAGAAATGGTACATTGCCTCGCGGAATCGCGTCTCAAAGAATGGAGCATTGTAGCCAGCATTCAGAATCCCATGAACATAAAGTTCAGGATTTATATCCTTAATCAATTTCATCACTGCAAGCCTTGGGTTATTGTTCCCCACAGTTTCATCATTTAAGTTCTTGAGCTTGTACATACAATTCACCACTAGCATTTCATCTTTGTCAATCTTAAGATCCTCCAGAGTAATGGTATCCATCTTTTCGCAATAGCATTGTACTGAAATGGGAGACCAAATCTTTTGGCATAGTCTGCAAGGCGACGCCCTGTCTCCTCAACTTTCTCAGCTGGTCGAAAACCCGGTTGTGGAAGATCGATACCGGTAATTCGAAGCCTAGGTGGTCCACCAGGCCTTAACGAAAGCCCATGAATGATGCAAGGCCATTGAAAACCATATAATACACCAAAATCAATTATATGAATCCTTGGCGCTGAGGTTGTAAATCTTGCAATGGACTTATTAGCGAAAATATTTGACATTCTCTGAAAAGGGCATATTGTTACATAAGTCAAATAAGCCTTCAAAATCTCCGCAGCTGAAGCCTTCTTAGCAGTCAAGGCAGCATACATATTTGGCCCTATTCCAGCCATGCGTGCATCTAGCGCATTCGCAAAGGAATCCGCTAATCTTTCAGTAGCATCGCCATAAAGCGAAGAATGTTGCTTGATTTTCTTCAGCAACTCTCGTGATGTAGCAATATTGTATGTTGCTACAGCATGAGCACACCGGGACAGTAGATCCCTGAGATCTACCGTCTCTCGGACATTGCATTTTTTATCTGCAGCCCGTGGCCTTCCTCTTTTGGAAGTATTTGGCTTAATATTCAGCCAAGGCTGCGGGCTTTCCCCATTGACTTCTAACGACTTACTAGAATCTTTAGAGTCAGATTCTCCATAAAAGTTGGGATCTCTTTGCGGGCAAAGCAGAGCATCATCATAATCCTCTGTTCTCTCATTTTCATCACTGACAGAACTTGCTAATTGCTTCGCATGTCGCTCCTCTTTGTCTTGATTCTCATCTTCACGAGAACGAACTGACTTTCTGGACTTTCCCTCCCCAGAATTACTATCTTTTGCCACAACAGTTTTGTCAGTAGTCGTCATTGGATCTGAAGCAAGACCTGTGGATGAAAACTGATAAACAGAGCTATACAAACTCTGACAATTCCCAACATCCGGGACAAGCGTGTCGTTCTTCCAAAGGGTGTTGAAATCATCCTTGGGATCATCGAATATTCGGACCCCAATTGATGGTGAGGCTGGAGATGCACAAGGGAAAGAGCAGTTGACTTCATTGAGGACTTGAGAGAAGGTATTTTCAGCAGCTTGGAGAGCAAAGCAGTCATGAAACATCCAAGATTCCTCCTCCAAGTCCTCTTCCATTAGCATCTGATTTATATATTTAAAAACCCCATCAAAATAATCACCTTCCACTTCACTCTCATCATGCCTAGGCAAATTTCCAGGATCCACGAAAATTCTGCCAGAACTTGGGAGATCAGCAAGTGAACGCTGATTGAAGTCCAAGAGAAGTCCATCTCCTGACTTTTGTTGACCTTGAATTGGAGTATCCATGTATCGTTTCCTTTTTTTTCTCAACCCTAAGATAGTCGAAGTAACAAAGTCCGAATCAAGATACTAAGAAAGGCAATATTCCCACAAACTTTAGACAACAAAAGGGTACGGGAGAAAAAGCTATTTAAGGAAAGATAAGAACAGCACGAGGACAAACATTCGATGTAGATTACAAGTACACATGTGACGTGCGAAACAAAAGGCCTATTTCGAGGCTTTGGAGGTAGGTAAAGAAGGATGAAGGAAAGATACAGAACAAAATCCAATGTACATGTGTAGGAGAGAAAATTGAGGATTGGGATGGAGGCAGTTTATCGAAGATTGCGAGTAAAAGGTAGCAGGTTGAAGGCCCATAATCGTTCACGTGAATCCTTAATGTGGTGCCGGAGGAACGGACGACAAAGGTTGGGAAGGTTGTGCTTAAAATGGGAACATCCTAAGTGGGAAGATAAGGAATGCAACTAAAGCAAGATTGGATTGATATAATTCATGTTATTCAAATTACATCTTTCATAAATTTAATTCAATAATAGTCTAAAATATTTAATATGATGTTCATTTAATTTTTAAGAGAGTATTTTAATAAGATTACTAGGTTTTTAAAAGTAGTGGCATCATTTTGGACAAAAGATTTTTCTTTCATATAGTAAAAAAAAATATGAGAAAGAAAAATATGTATTAAAAATTTATTGAAGCGTGTGTGATATATTGTTGTTTGTAATTTAAATTTTGTTTATAAACTGCACCGCTTGGACCTATGATTAGAGTGAAAATTGTTAGTCTATACCTTCCCAAACACTTTATTATTTACTTTTTTTCTTTTTTTTTACCGTTTTACCGTAAATAACTTTTGCACAAAATTGCAATATAATCCGGAAGCCAAATATTCTCGTATTAAAAAGTATGCCATGATAATTAAAATTAGTCTACATTGAATTTTTTAACTAAGTTCATAATATTTATACAAACTTTATTGAGTCTCAAATTTAAATAAAAAATGAGTCCGTACAAAATTATAATTAAAGGCTAGAATCATACTTCATTAAATTTAAGAATAAAGATATGCCTCGGTGTAGAATGTTATTGTATTTATGGTTTCTTACTATGCTGACGAACACAAACATTTGCTTTTCTATTTCTTTTATAAATTTTGTATAGTAATTATGAAAATATTTTTGACAAAAGTAGACTAATATCAATTTTAGATTAGTCTTCATCGTCAAATTAGCTAGACAAAGATTGGAAAGCTAGCATTTTTTAATAGCACCGCCGGAGTTACAGTGCGACTCTGAGGTCTGATCCTGGTGCAGTGCCGCCGTGTCAAACCCATAGGAAACGCTTAGCCGTGAAGTTTCGGTCTAATGGAAGATGTAGCGTTCAACACCCAAAAGGAAACAAGTAATACGTTTTGTCTTGTCTTAGAATCGCTACAGGTAGGGCTGTAAATGAACCAAGCCGTTTGGTTGTTCGGCTCGTTTGATTTGAGTTCGAGCTCGAGATCGGCTTGGATAAAAGATTAATGAACAGAGCTTGAACACCCTTTTTCTGTTCGAACTCAGGAAGTGGTACCGTTCATTTAAAGTGTTCGGCTCGTTAATGTTGTTCGTGAGTTAAACGAATCAAGCTTAAACAATTAAATATGTTCGTTTAAATAAACGAACAAGCTCGGTTCGTTTGTTAAATGAAATGAATCAAGCTTGAACAACGCAATGCTCGGCTCGTTCGGCTTGTTTACAGCCCTAGCTACAGGTATGTATAAAGAAAAAAAAGATACCGTTTCTTCGGATTTTATTTTATGGTGAAGCGGCAGTTGAATTTTACTGGTGGATTCGGTTTCTGCTTCCCACCCCCAACATTCTCATGAGCTTAGCACAAGGAGGTGTCTATGACATAGTCCAGTTGATATTTGGGTTGGAATTTTTTTCAAGAGGTAAAGAGTTCGATTCTAGCTACACGCACAGTGTGGGTGTTCCTCTGCTGCTATACTGAAGGCCTGGTTTGTAAGAAGACACCTTGTGTAGGGCACTGCGTAATATCTCAACTAATCTAAGAGGCCGCTGAGCTCCTGATTTGCATCCTTTATACATGCTCATTAGGTCTATGACGATGGAGTCCCCGGATGAAGGACTTCGCCTTTTGCTAAGCGCAGCACAAGAAGGAATGGAATAAAGCAACTTTCAAAATAAATAAATAATAGCACAGAAAATAATGTGTTTTTATATTAAAAAATAAATAAATAATAGCACAGAAAATAATGTGTTTTTATATTAAAAAAATGTACTTATTACTCTTCATGACAACTACAAATTTATCAACAAAAAGTGAATCACGCAATAGTTTTCTAAGTTTTTAAAAGCCAGATCGACAACTATACATGCATACGGCATAATTACAAGATAATAAATTTAGTAACAACATGATAATAGTCGAACAGATGACCTGTAATATGAAATTTGCAGTTTGTACTATTTGATCAATAATGCAGTCCTGAAAATATTGCACCGATTAAACAACATGAACTATTTGTTTACGGGGGCCTTCCAATGCCAATAAAAAGTTATTCATCCTTAGTGTTTAACATCTTAAAAAACTGCCAAATAAAATACGTCTTAGGCACAAAATACTCGTTGATGGAGCTAAAAATCCCTCTTAACGATAATGACAAGCTTTCTTACATTAGTCAGTCACGGTCAACGTTGCTTGATCCCACCAAAGATGCAGGTCGTCGTCTACTTCAGTTAGTCAAATACAGTTAACACCTTATGTCAACGTAGTTAATAGAACGTAGGTTGTTCCAACGGTGCTGACTCAGCCCTCGAGTTATCGCATGGCCACCCGATTTCTCAACACGGCAATATTGTTCTCGACACCAATCACCTCGGTTCAGTCACATCAGACCAGTCGTGCAAAGACTTGGTCTTGAATACACCAGCTCGACAGAAGTTGTGACCCCAACCACGAAGATGATGTTATAACCTCACGACCTACTGCTTCGGGCTTATGCCTCCTACTCGGCCCAGTCATCCACTATGCAATGGCTCAGATTTCGCTGCCCTAACCTCGTTGCTCGGCCACACTGCCAGGATCACAGACACCTCAGTTCGGCTCGGCCAAACTGTCAGAGAAGTCACTTGCCAACATGCAATCTAGCAATACAACGTGATACATGGCGCTACTTGGCAAACATCAGACACATGGCACCTCCCCTCCCGCCCCTTCCCTAGCTCCTCAGTATTTATTGGCTCCACCAAATATATAAAAGGGCAAAAAACAACATCCTACGAGGAGACGGGTGGAAACGACGTTCAATACATCGAACAAAAACATTACGGCCACAGCACCCAAAATTGAGACAGGTTAATATACTTTTCTAGCATAAACACATGGCAAAATTCATAACTGACTTAAGCGTCGGAAGGTTTTTTTGGAACAATAGCTTCGAGACCTCTAACGTCGTTTGTTCAGTGCATGTTTCTAAAAACGTTATCTCTGGCGACTAGTTGTGTCCCTATAAAGTGTTAACGCCGTTATTACTGTTTGAGTCATTCCTCCTCTTGGTGAAGATTCGACTTTATTATCCGTCTAAGATTTTTAAAATAGTATTTTGCCAAAAAGATCGACACTAATCTATGTTGTTTTGAGTGAAGTGTATATGATATTTATTTTTCTCCTAAGCTTGTGACGGGGAAGCAACGGAACTACTAGAAGCATGAGGCAAACATAGAAACATCAACCATTTGAAGATAATCCTTTAGGGTGGGATCCTCTCACCGTCCCATATATCACCCCCATGTGACTGCCCGCCACGTGGTAGGGGAGGAAGGTGGTGAGGTTGGGTAGGGGTCATCTGCACCCAGCTTCACCACCCTCCTCTCCTGCCACGTGGCAGGGGGTCATTTGTTACCCCCATTTTTGGGGTGAGGAGATCCGGGCTCAATCCTTTATCCTTCCGCATAAAATATTATTGATGTAACCTATCCTTAAATATCTGTATGGTCATGGTGGTCTTCTTACATCCACAAGTTTCTTATTTTATATTGTTCTAACTTCCAAGCTCAAGTGTTCCTTAAATATATGTATGGACATTGTGGTCTTCTTACATCCACAAGTTTGTTATTTTATATTGTTCTAACTTCCAAGCTCCTAAACTTTTAAATATTCTTCTTTTCTCGATCAAGGATTTGTCCTGGGGTCAACACTCAATATCAAAAATCATTTACAAATTTTTCAGATGGAATTTATTGTCACATAAGGTATTGTCTGAAACCATACTATAATACAAAATTACACTATAAACACATATCTTAATGAAATTTTAATTCGGTTTTTATCTCTCATACTTTTATTTTATCTAAAAATAGTTTTAGTATAAAATAGTAACACTATTTGTAAAAAAATAGATTAGCATATATTACAGATAATGAATATTTTATATTATTTACAGTGATAACTTAATACACCAAATCTATTAACTCACAAAAATAAACCAAACATTATTATAATTTTCTATTATAATTTCTCATTGCAATAGCGTTCCAAATAAACTCTTAGGTATTTAAGTGAACCGTCCAAATATAAACTAGACATTTTGTAAATATAACACGGTATTTACTCTATATATAGTACATTTTGGGTGCACCTTTTTTAGATAAAACATAATAGGTTTATCATACCCGTTTTGGGTATTAATTTGACTGTGGAACCATATGGGAACAAAATGCCTGAAGGGTGCCCATAACATAAGGTGCCACACCGTCATTGTCCTCTATAAATCCAATTGGCACCAATCATACAATTTGAATAGACAATTTTTTTGTCCATATCCGTTCTGAATGGCGCCGCACTATTGCCAGAATACCCTTTTTTGTTTTTTTGCTTGTTTTTTGTTTTTCTTTTTTTTTTTGGGCAAAATCTCCAATCTTCACTCCGGAAGAACATCGAAAAAAACTTATAACAATAGAAAAATATTTTTATAACAAGAGAACAATAAACATAGTTTATATTCGTATGACGACACAAACAAATATTTAATAGAAAATGTTAAGAGAAACGATAATAAAGAGGCATAGTAGAAATATGAGAGATGATGTCCCACATCACTAATTTCTCGCTATTGACTAACTCACTCAATTATGAAAAGTTAAAATCAGGTCTTAATCAATTTCAGAGGTGGAATAATGTTTGTGGAATAATGTTTGTGGATGGAAAGGGATAATCTTCGAAACTTTTCTTTTTTTTCAAAAAAAACACTCCCCTTAAAATAAAACACCTTATGAAGTACACAGTACACACATTTGAGCGTGGAGGTGGAGGTGGAGGTGAAGGTGGAGGCTGAGGCAGATACAGTGGGAGGCGAGAGGAGGATTTTGGGGGGGTCGAGGAAGACGGGTGTGTAGCTGTGGTTGCATGTGAAAGGGCATGAGATAGGGTTTTAGTGGAGAGGAACTGGAAATTAAGTGCATATGGTTTTTATAACGGTGTATAATGGAGAGTGAAGATCCACTCTTAACCTTTTTCCTAAGCAAAAAAATGCTTTATAAAAACACACATTTAGATGTGTAATATATTGGATCCATATATATTACACACTCAGAATATGTGTTTTCAGATTATTATTTTTTTAGAAAAGAGGGTTTAAGAATGAAAAGCTTAGAAGAAGAAGCTCTCTTCATCAAAGTCGAAATCCATGCGTACCTCGTTTTCGTATGAAAATCATTTTCTAAATTCTTCACTCTTGTTCTTCTTCCTTAAACAAAAATACTTTAAAAAGTACATATATAAGTGTGTAGTAAAACATGAGACAATAGTACTGGTAATAAGTGGTACACGACGTATTATTTTTGATAAACTAATAGTCCATTTCCATCATCGAAGCCAAACAACACTTAATTTTATTACAGTATGTAACTAAAAGTAACATGATACAACTAAAGCACTGATTTAGTTGGATCTTGCCGTCTAGAGTCAGATCTATCGCCGATACAGTTAGATCCAGTCGATCTGATTAGGTTCCGTCAATATGCCGCCGTTCCGATCTAAATCCGTCGAAATCTAACAAACCATACACCTACAGACTGTGTTCTTTTTCTTTTTCTTTTTCTTTAAAGAGTAATAGCATGAAGGAACTTCTGAGTCAGAAGACTAGGAAGAAAGATGAGATAGAACGGAAAGGCTCTTGAGAAAATTTCTACAGAGAGAGCCGAAAGAGGTCATGTGTTATTAATCAAGTTAAAGGGCATATGTTTGATTAAAAAGCCCAAGTAAATATAAAGAAAAAAGTTATCTATTATGTTTTCGTTACATCAAGTGAAATTAGTAACTCTATTAAGAAAATAACTACCATGTGATGGTGTTGTTGGCCACACGTGAATGTGCCATATTGATCCAGAGCAGTACTCTAATAAACACATGTTGACCCGTGTAACGAAGCAGCAGTACGTCAATGTTTTATTACTTGTTGGAGTTTCCATAGTTATATTATTTCTTGAGTTGCTCATCAAATGTAACTTATTCGTATAAAATATATCAGCTTGTATTCAATCATCAAGAGTTTTATCAGTCTGATAAGGCTAGTCAGATAACTATAACTCAATGGTGAACGTTGTTGGTCCATGCTGATTCTAGGTTCGTGATTCATTTCTTGGTTCCAATCAATCACACAATTCCAGCATGCAACCTAACACTCAACTCTCAAAGGTTGAGTTGCCCAGATAGGATCACTAGTTGTCAACCCAAAAATTTGGACCAGAATAGTTTGTCAAGTAAGACTAAGAACATGGAACATTGAAACTCTAACGGAAAAGACAATAGAGATAGTGGACACGATAATAAAGAAAAAAATAAATATTTTACGTTTATAATAGACAAATTGGATCGGTGGGAAGGCTATAATATTGAACAAGCCAGATTTTAAACTCTTTACATAAGAAAAAACAAGACAAGAAATGTAGTTAGGGTCATTATAGATGTCTCATTAAGAGAAAAAGTAGTAAGTGTTATTAGGAAAAAAAGATAATTATAGTCCTTAAGCTGATGTTTGAAAAAGAAACAATCAATATTATTAATGTATATGTCCCTCAAGTGGGTTTGGAGGAGGGTATAAAGGTTCAATTTTAGAAAGATTTAGAAGACGTATTGCATAAAATTCCAATAGGTGAGAAGATCTTTACAGGAGAATATTTAAATAGCATGTAGGTGAAGAGAATGGGGATTATGAAGTACGAGGTGGATTTGGTTTTGGAAACATGAGCGACAAAGGAAGATCAAATTCGGACTTTGCAATACCGTATGGCCTTATAATAACTAATATATTTTTTTCAAAAAAGAGATGGACACTTGATTACATTTAAAAATGGACCAAAGAAATTGAAGATAAACTATTTTATAACTCGTGTGAGAGATAGAAAAGCTTGTAAGAACTGTAAGATGATCTCAGAAAAAAGTTTAATAATTCAATACTGTCTTGTAGGGTTGGATATCCGTATCCAACATAGAAGATTAACAAAACAAAAAGTTATAAAACTCAAGATAAAATGGTAAAATTTAAAGGAAGCTAAGCAAACAGATTTTAAAAAAGTAGTATAGGGCAAGAAGTCTTAAGAAATTCAAGTGGTGATGCAAATAGAGTGTAGAAGGATGTAGTGGTAAAGATAAAGAAAATAGCGAGAAACTTACTTGGTGAGTAAAAAGGCCAAGCACCTGCAAATAAAGAATCTTGGTGGTGAAAAGAAGAAATGCAAGACATAGTGAAAACCGTGAGAAATAGTTATAGAACACTCCAACTTTGCAGGAATCTAGAGAATTGAGAAAAATATATGTTTGCTAAAAAAGAAGCTAAAGAGACTGTAAGTGAAGCCAAATCAATCTTCTCTAAAAAAAATATAGGCTTTTCAAAAAGAAGCTAAACTCGAAATAAATACATTAAAGACGACGATAACAAGATTTTAGTCGAGAAAATGACAGAAGATACTTTGAAAAACTTTTTAATAAACCAGTAGGAGATGAACTCGTATTAAGCAAGTTACATAACTCTGAAAAGGATAACAACGTGACATATAATAGAAGAATTCAATTACTAGAGGTAGAAAATGCTTTGAAAATGATGAAAAGGGTAAAGTGATTGGACCCGGTGGTATTCCAATTAAGACTTGAAAATGCATAGGTAAAAAGGTATTATGTGGATCACAGATCTTTTTAACAAGATTTTGAAGATGGAAAATATCTCTTTGTAATGGAAAGTACCTTTAAAGCTTAAAGAAGAGTTTTACGGGATGACACTAAGACCCATACTGTTGTACGGTCTGAAGGTTGGGCAATCAATTATAAGCATGAACAAAGGATGCAAATAGCGGAAATGAGAATGTTAAGATGGATGCGGGAACATACAACAAAGAATGAAATAATAAATGAACATATAATGAGAAAGGTTAGGAGGCATACAACAAAGAGTAAAATAAGAAATGAACATATAAGAAGAAATGTTGGTATGGCTCCTATAGATGAGAAGATGAGGATGTCAAGATTTAGATGGTATGGACATGTGCAAAGGCGTCCTGCAGGTGCACTTGTTAGACGGTGCGAGACAATGAACGATGTGCACGTTAAACTTGAAAAGAGAGTAAAGAAGACATAGAGAGGGACAAAAAGGAAGAATATGGCTTATATGATAACGGAAAAGCATATGGTCAGTGACATATCACATTGGAGACAGTTGATTTATGTAGCCGATGTTATGTAGAGTATATAAGATTTAAGTGAGAATTTTATATACTTAGTCTGGAATTACGGTTAAGATGATATAATATTTTTGAAAGAGTCGTATTCTAAAAACGCATATTATATACTAGGTATTACAGACAGCTATGAAAAGTATGATTTAGGATATACTCAAAAACAAAAAAAGAAAAGACAAACAAATAAAGCGCAAAAGAAATGATTAATCTATGTACTCACATTTTGGGGGGAAAAATAGGTGGTGATGTAGTAATAGTTTGAGGAGGAAAATCCCAATATCATGCGAAAGTTCGGCCGTTAGAGCTTGTCAACGGTCCTAAATTCTAAGTTTTAACAAGGGTTAGTGTGGAGGGATCAACAACGCCGACTTTAAGCAGAACAGCCATTTCCTTTTGCAAACATGAACAAGTACACACACGTGTGTGTATATATATACACACACACACATGGGTACTTATTCATGCAAATAGCCCACATCTCCAGCTAGTAACTGAAGCAATATCTTATAAGACGAACTCAATCTGCAGAAATCCAAGCACCCACATCTACCAAATTTGACCGTCTTTTTTCCTTTGTTCTTTTCTCTAAGTGTCTCTACTCGAATGGTAGAGACCAATCTCACTCACAACACCAAAACAAATAGAATACTTCCAGTACAGTCCCAAATTTAACTTCGGAACATTTGAAGCAACAAAAAATATAAATTATCTTTTAAATTTTTTAATGTAGTGTAAATTACACTATGTTAAAAAGTAAAAAAAAAAAAAAAAAACTTATATTTTGAGACGGAGAGAGTATGATATAACAAACTCAGAGAGCACATGACATATGACCAGTTTTAGGCTCTCTGCTTCCATGGCGTAGCTCAGGTGGTATTTAAGCAATAGATTATATTCAATATTGCCGGTGCAAATCTTGGCAGCTGTAATGTGTATGTTTGAGTCTTGTCGTCGGCTCCTTATACTGAAGCAAGTTTGGATTCAGACAACTTGTGGAGACCAAGTCTTGTGCCTCTCACCTAAGAGACCGCTCGATGACCTGATTTACATCCTCCATAAAGCTCATTGAGGCTGAAACGAGGGTTAAAAAATGACATTTTACATTCAAGTTTTAGGCTCTTTCCTAAAGAGCTTATCTTCTGGAGCCTGGGCCAAAAGTTAAAAGGGAATAAGTATTTAATTAAGTAGACATGATGACAAAGATCCAGGTCAACATGTTCCCAGCACGACAGTCCACCTCGGTCAAAGGGTTACGGACAGCACCTCTTCGTCAAGCACTCTTCAGTTCAACACAGCCAAAGAGTGACCAGATCAACTCAAAGCTTACCTCAGGTCAGTTCGGTAAGAAGCCAATATTTCAGATCAGCGCCAACACCTTGCATGTCAGCTCGGCAGAGCTTCCTTGACCAACTTCAGACATGCTATCCCACTCCGGTTTTCTAGCTGAACTGCTCAGACAACACCTCACCTCGGCCACGGAATGCTTAGGCGGACACCTGCCAGCCAGTAACCTTGGCCATGCGCGGCCACCATGCATACGGAACTGCCAGCAGCGCAGCCATCTGTTACCACATAGCAGCCATGCAAGCGAAAGCTGCTAACAGGGCATCCACGTGTTATCTTTACACCGCTCCTTGCCATGCAACGTCTACTTCAGCATCTATAAAAGGAGCACTTCCTCACTTGAAGTAAGACCAAGCCGGTTTAAGCTCACTAAGACTCAATACAGCTCTTTCCAGCTAAAACAACCACTTTCTCATACAAATAGAACACTTTCCAGGTTATTTTCAACCTTCTCTTTCAATCCAAATTCATACAACCATGCTCATAACTGACTTGAGTGTCAGAGGATTTTCCCCGGGGTAGGAGCCCTGGGCCTCTAACGTTGCTTCCCCCTCGCAGGTTCCAGAAAAGCCGTTAACAAAGAGCTAGCAGCGTTGTCTCCGGATCACCTCTGATCTACTTGGTGAGAATCCGACCAAGTCAAGATGACTGATTTTTCTGCGGAACCTTAGTTCAATAGGCTCTGTATATTTCAAGAGAAATCTTAAGATAATTGGGTACTTTAGGTGGACATCAGTTTGCAGTTGAGCTAACAGAATCCTCAACAATCCATTACGTTGTGTACTACCCCATACAAAGTATAAAATTGAAGTTTCAAGGATTGAAGAAAGGGCAGTGTTCGCGTAAGTTTGAGAACATGCACTTGTAGTGGGATACCCTTCCACTTGAAAGCAGACATTGACAAGGCTGAAATCATTAGTAATGTTTCAAAAAAAAAAAATCATTAGTAATGCAACCTGAATCTGTTTTGCATTGCTTAATGGACAGGCTGCCAACATGAAATTGCATATGTTACTCTTCCTTTCCAACCCTGCAGTATCCAGTTGTTATCTTCATCGACTAGAAAATCCTTGTGATACCGCTGTTTCACTTTGGTTCTAACCTCTTTCACAATTTCTGGGTTCAGAGAAAGTTGTCTGAAACCAGCCCTCTGATTCCTGGCCTGCCATTGCTTGTAAGTTTCTGGTCTCTCAATTCTCTCATTGCCTTCACATGCAACGATATTCAACACGTCCCGTCCAAGGAATTCTTTCTCAAGCAGTAACCTATCTTGATCCTCGCGCGGTAAAGTTTTCTCAAACATGTCAAATAGAGCAGAGAAGTGGAATAAGGCCTCACGAAATCGCGGGGCGAAAAAAGGAGCATTATATGAACCATTAAGGATTCCATGAACGAAAAAGTCAGGTTTTATTCGATTGATCAAGTTCAAGACACAATCCCGCGGACTGATACCCTCAGCTGTCTCATCAGGAACTTGCCTTAACCTGTACAAACAATTAACCACAATTGTTTCGCCTCTGTCGATCTTTAGATCCTCCAGAGTTATGGTCTCCCATTTCTTGGCTATGCCATGATATTCGAAGTGGACATTGAATTTCTTGCAATAACGAGCGAGCCTATGTCCAGTTTTCTCAACTTGCTCTGCTGGTCGAAAACCTGGTTGAGGAAAGTCGATTCCTGTAATACGAAGCTTTGGAGGGCCTCCAGGCCTGAGAGAGATACCTTGAATAAAGCATGGCCACTGAAAACCATGAAGTATACCAAAATCAATTATATGAATCTTCGTAGCTTCCTTAGTCACTCTTCCAATCAACTTACTTCCAAGGATATTAGACATTCTCTGAAAAGGGCATGCTAGAAAGTATGCATGGTAAGCTTTTAAGGTATCAGCTGATACTCTCTTATCCAATAGGGCAGAATATAGTGTTTTTCCCATACCAGAGATACGTGCCTCAAGTGCAGTAGCAAAGCAGGTAGCCAACCTTTCAGTTGCATTCCCAAAGGGCGAAGAATGCTGCCTAATCTGGTTCAGTAATTGATTAGCTCTTCCGTTATCATAGCTAGCCACAGATTCTCCACATTGAATCAGAAGGCTACTTAAGTCAACTACTTGTTTCATGTGGAGCTTTCTATCACTAGCACGGGGTCTCCCTCGTTTTGGCTCATCAGGTAAGTTAATTGGTGGACTATACCTCTCTTCATTTGGATCAACGGCACTAGATAAAGCGTTTTCATATAAACAAGGATCCCCAGAAGGGCAAAGCAGCAATTTGTCATACTTGTCTGCCAAATCATCTACATTGTCATCAATATAGCTAGCAAATTGTTTAGCACTCCTCTCTTTCATATTTCCATTATTGTCATCATCATCCTTAAAACGATTTACCTTCCTACCCTCAACAAAGATTCTTCCACTGTTCTCTTGCATTGCCCCTACTCTAGGCAAAATAGCACCTTCATCTCCAATTGAATTCAGTATCTCCTTGGATACACCGGTTTCAAATGTACCATTACTAAAACAAGTAAAAGGAGTAGGTGTAATTTGGTGGCTGAAAAATGAGGGTTGTAAATGGAAATCTTGAAAAATGGTGTGATCAAGATTCCAAGAGGACCCCATATCACCAGAAGCAAAACCAAAATTTTCTTTTCCTTGACCACTCAGGAAAATGGGAGTAAAATTCATATTCTCTTGAATGCTAAACTGAGCAGAAATTTTGGAAGGGCTACTCAATGAAGTGGGAGACAAGGGGTCCTTACCTCTAAGGACATCATAGAAAGATCTCTCAGCAGCATCCAAAGCTAAAGAATCTTGATACATAGGAAGCCTCTGCTCCAAATCTTCCTCCATTAGCATTTGGTTTAAGTATCTTAGGACTCCATCAAAGTGGTCAATTGGCAACGAAGTATTCTCCGGTAGCGGAGATGTATCGACGTTTGGCAAGGATGGGCCAAGAACATTAGCACCCATGCTGCTTGGGCTGCATCCGTCGGAAAGATTTATATCACAAGAATCCGAAAGAGAGCAATTGAATTTGAATCCCATCACAGAATTACTGCAAGTATCCACGATGAACGAATATAGACAGTTGATTCAAGAAGGCAAAAGAGAAAATTTTACTCTCAAGTTTCAGGGCACCCGGGAATTAAAGTGGAAAATGTCTAAAGTGGAATCAATCTGTGCTATGGAGGATCAAAAGAACTAATTTTATGAAGGAAATCTTGATGTTTTCGGTGGAGTGAGGACTCTAATAATAGTGATGGATTGGGAAAAACTAAGAATGGCGTCAGACCAAATATAGTCTAAGGAGGTAATAAGAACAGCCTTTTCAACCGGACCTTCCCGGAAGGACCTGCCACTAGGCCCGGCGGCCGACTGTTCAATGAGGCATCATCTTGTATTATTTATCTGTCAAATAATTCATATCATTCGGTGAATATGCTCATAGTTCTTAAACTTTATATCGGTTAATAATTATTAATTATCAATTAACTAAAAGAAAAACAAATAATCAACATATTACACTGATGAATGCGTAAATAAGAAGACACAATTCTTTATTATGGATTATTTTATTTTTTTATTTAATTGATAAATAAACATTACAATTTATTTATTAATCACTATAAAAATTTTTAATCATACATTATTATGCATAGCTAATGCGTTGGAGGTCATGTCTGGTCTAAGGAGTAATACTAATATAATTACTCTTATCCAATTACGAAAATGGTTTTTTACGTGGTTTCTTCTTTGCATTTTCCTAATTAAAATTCTGGTTTAGATGAGGAGAGATAAGGTGAATCAAAATATGAAATGTTCAATCACTCGTTGACACGTGTACAAAAAGAGGAGAGATTTAATTTTTTTTTTAAAAAAAAAATTGGTTGTACACATGGCAAAACGTGAATAGAGACCTCATATTTTGTCTCATTTTTCCATTCTACTCATCTTAACCCGGAAAAAAAAGGCATAGATGTTGCAATGCATGTGTCGTGTGGAGAGTTTCGCGTTGTTAAACAGTTCCTCATCCTACATCCACATTATGGCAGATTATCTGATCCAATACGTACAGTGGTAACGAGATTATGCCTTTCCTCGTCAAACACACATCCTCATAAAAAATGAAATCTTTATGATATCCTTCTTGAACTTTCCCCTCGTTCTTACGTCAGAATTTTATTCAAAGGAAGTGGCTTGAAGCCAGCTCTAATGTAACGTCTGTATCAGGCCTGTTATGAACATATATTTTGTCATCTTATGTAATAAGTGTTTGTCTCGTTAATTGTATAATTTATTGTTTTTAATATAATGTAAATAACAAATCTAACCCTAACCCTAACCCTAACCCTAATATAACTCTAACCTTAACCATAACCTAATCTAAAATCTAATCTAACCCTAACCTAACCTTAATCTTAGCTTAATCCTGATTCTAACCCTAACCTAACCTTAATCTTAGCCTAATCCTAATTCTAACCCTAAACTCTAACCCCAACCCTACCCTAACTTTAACTGTAACTCTAAATATATTATTTCTTTAACGCAAACATTATATAGAATAAAAACTATGTATACATTACACAGAATACATAAAAAATAAATAACAACATACGTACAATTTATTTTATAGTTAGTGTCCGGGTTAGGGTTTGGAGTTAGGTTTAGGTTTGAGTTAGAGTTTAAGGTTTAGAGTTAGAGTTATAATTAGACACGCCTGGCAAGGCAGTCCAGGTCTTGAACACGACTGTTGTTACTATCCTGATCCTGGGTGGTTTTGTGTCTATAAAACCACCTTTCGTCATCCAAAAACCACTTACCTCTTAGACGCAACTGTCAGTGCTGTCTAGGGGTGATTTCTAGACGCAACTGACAGTGTCATCTAAGAGTCTCTTTAGACGACACTTGCTAGTTTTATCCTAATCGTTTCAAGAATCCATACCGTATTTCAGATTTTTTTCCGGCACCCTCTGTCTTCTAATCTTTTCTGTTGGTTGAAACAGAGACCCTCGCTCCACTAACACCATACTTGCGGGGAAAAAAGATGCCCTTTACATCGGGCTCCCAAAATTCCAGATCAAGCCATCAGTTCAGGTCGTTTACAAACAAATTGAAATTCACTAACAAGTTCCGTTCACAGAATCTCGCATCTTAAATGATTCACTTTAAATTACCATTAACATAAGCACCGTCGACATTTTTACCATACAGATTGAGACTTCCACTTCTTTTGGAGTTTGGAGAACTTTCTGAACCAACTGATGCTTGAGGAGGCGAAGATGGACAAGGTGAAACAAACATAGAAAGACCTCTGAGCAGCTCTGGGAGCTAAGAGATCTCCACCAAATTGTCTTTCCATCAGTATCTGGTTTATATAGGGTATTCTTCTTGATCATCTATAAAGCCTACTTCAATGCTCACATTATGGAATCGAGCAACAACGTTACCTGGATCCAAAGATTGACGAGGACTCAAGAAAGCAACCCCGTCGTCAAATTAAAATCCTTTTCCACGATCCTGCAAACCCAAATTGAAGAGGGTTTGCCTCGAAGCAGGACAACAAACCATGTCCCTGGCTAAAGAAATGGTCGGAGTTATTAAAATGATTATCCATAACCGAATCAGCTTCTAGAATCCAAATGGGCCTGTAAATAGCTTGTTATGGAGCTAAAAATGCACCAGTACTCTTCAAATGTTTTCTTCGTGCATCCAAAATAAAGACTTGCACAAACAGAATAGCCGATGGAGGAAAAGGGTACTGAATGCACTACATTGCAATGAGAAACAGCTGGAAAATAACTAAAATTATTCAAAACCTAATTCAGAAAATGATTATATCACCAGCTACGAAAATGACGTCGCAGTATCAATTATCCAAGAACATCCCCAAAAAAATGTGTAAATAGACTCAAAAACACTAAACTGACATGCATGTGACTCAATTAACATAACATAGATAATACTAAAATGCATGTTATCAATATACATAAATATAGATAATAGTCTCATATGTTTTATCTACATTGTTTATTTTTTTGTACATGGTCTTATAATTTGTCGGAGTTATTTGTATATTGTCCAATTTATTTCTGCTATCTCCACAGTTCGATATATGCCTACATATTCCTCAAAGCGTTTAAGAACTCAAAACGATAAACATGCCAAAAAAAAAACACACAAGTTACCAATTATATTGCATTGAACTGAAGAATGTTCTGGTATCATATACCTTACCAATTAAGTTGCCACACCTACAAATTACGATATGTAATGGTTGCACTGATAACTTTCTCCATCAATTGAGAACGTGACTCAATAAACTAGTATGAACGGGGAAACCATGGAAGCCGCTAAATTTCATTACGAAATACACAATTGATATAACAACACCGCTCAACAGTATCTGGACCAAGACAATAGACAAACCCAATTATACCAAAAGAGAATAGCTAAAACAATATGACTTGGAAAATGGGACATAATTGTACATATCCCCAGGAAAAGCGTATGCTTCTACCACAACAAAAATTGTCACCAATACTGAAGAATCTATAACACGCATTCAAGATACATTACCTTGTTCCTAAAACAGATTACCATACTGCCACGGGTTGAATTCTATTGACTTGATATCCACGGAGTCGATGGTATCTGATGTATCAATTGCAGTGCGATGTTCAGTGTACTTCCCGTTGTATCTATAAACCTCCAAGTCACCCCATGGTGTAGGTGAAACTTCCTCCGTCTGCTCAAACCATCTTGGAATGAACTGATGACCATTTGCTTCTCTATTTCTCTTTTCTGCTCTTTGTCTCTCCTCCAAACTGGACGCAAAGACGAGCACAAGGCAAACTTCAGATTTCAAAAGAATCTAACCAACTAAACCTGGTCTTGTATGACAAGAATTCAGCTTTCTGGACAAATAGAACAATACTTATTCCCAGAAACCAAACTTAATTATCATACCAACAAAAATAGAAACAACAACTTATAAGCGTTTTGTGTCGCCCGTAAGTACCTACATGTACCTGCTATGGGATCACATACGAGAGGACGAGGTAAAGACATAACGAAATAAAATAAATAAAACATAATGTTGGAGTAAGTGCGGATAGGGATGACAACTGGATGTGGAGTTAATGCAATTTGTAGATTGAATTATGTTAGTAAATTTAATTGCTTGATTATAGGAGATTAATTAGAATAGTTAATAGAGGAATTTCGGTTATAGGAAGGAATTGGAATTCTACACTTAATGGTGCTTAATGGTGTAGTTATGGAAGAATCCCTTGATTAGTGGGATTGATAGGCACGATAATTGTATAAATTCATTGTAAATGACATTGTAAGGAATAAGAAGAAATTACCATTTTTTTCTCCCAGACTACTCGGCCGAACTGTTTCATGGTATCAGAGCTGGAACCATAAACACAAAGTTCCCAATGTCACTCTCATCCCCAACCGAGATGAGTTCACCAGCCTCGTCCTCCTCCAACGCTGCCACAACAGCGACAACCTCTAACGATCCCAGTCTACAACAAACTCTTAGTTAAAATTCTTCCCTTCAAATTACCAACCACAAACTGAATGGAAAAAACTTCCTGTTATGGTCTCAATCCGTCTTGATGGTCTTACGAGGCAAAGGAAAGTTGGCCTTGATATTCGGCCAAGCAACAAAGCCAGAAACAAATTACCCACACTACCCAGCCTGGGAACTTAACAACTCTCTGGTAATGTCATGATTCATCAATTCAATGGAGCCACATATAAGTCGTACCTACATTTTCCTACGGACTGCCAAAGCCATTTGGGATGTTGTACATGAACATTATTCGGACCTTGAGAATGTCTCTCAAGTCTTTGAGATCAAGAACAAACTCAAGGAAATTCGCCAAGAAAATATGAGCATCACTGAGTATTACAATACTCTACAAACTTTGTGGCAGGAGCTCGACCTACACTGAGGCCGATTGGGGAGACGGAATGAAATATCAAATTCAAGGAATACTTGGAAAAAGAACGCTTATATGATTTTCTTGCTGGATTAAACAAAGAGCTGGATGAAGTAAGAGGTCGAATATCAGGGAGAAGACCATTACCCTCACTAAGTGAAGCGTTTGCGGAAGTCAGGAGAGAAGAAAGTCGACGACGGGTCATGCTGGGAGAAAGGAGACGTGCTACCATTTGTACCTGCTGAGCGGCCAGGCGATGTATCCGCACTAGCCATCAAGACCGCCGGAACACGAACCGGCAATCGCCCTCGGTGTTCCAACTGCAACAAGATGGGACACACTCAAGATAAGTGCTGGAATTTACATGGAAAACCATCAGACACGAGGCCTAAGAAAGCACCACAGCCCTATGGCCGTGGCCTTGCTGCGGTTGCCGAAGAGAGCCCACCGTCCAGCAACACCGTTCAAGTTGCGCAGAACCAAGCACAGCTTGAACAATTTCTATCACTCCTAAAGGCTCAAACCGAGGGGTCCACTCAGGCCGACACAAACTCCCATCAAGGTACTTTAATTTTGTGGAAACCTCACCTTAGATCCTAGACACAGGAGCCACTAACCACATGACAGGTAATCTATCTTTGTTTACAACATATGTCCCGAGTTCTGGAATTTTAAGGGTGAAAGTGGCGGATGAGACCTTTGCACTTGTAGTGGGAAAAAGATCTCTAAAAGTGTCTCCTTCATTTATTCTTCAATCAGTGCTTTATGTTCCAAAGTTGACTTGTAATTTAATCTCCATTAGCAAGCTTACCATAGATGCTAGTTGTGTTGCTAAGTTTTCTGCCCAACTGTGTGTTTTGCAGAAGCAGGGATTGCTAGAGAAAGAGGTGGTTTTTATCACTTTGAGGACGACAATGACCTAGACACAAAAAAATTTGTATTCCATACCTCTGCCCCTATCTCCTCTTTTAGCACCAACTGTGATTCTGAAAAAACGGATGTATTCTTACTCCACCAAAGACTGGGACATCCCATCCTTCGCTATCTCAAACGGTTATTTCCCTAGAATAAACACTTGTCTATTTTACATTGTGATGCGTGTACTTTTACTAAACAAGTTCGACATGACTACCCCCCCAAGACCACACGTTGAATTTGTTCCGACCTATTTATGGGGAGAGGCCGTCCTTACAGCATGCCACTTAATTAGATGCCTTTTATCCAAACCACTCCAGTTTAAGTCCCCTATCTCTATCCTCCGTCAAACATATCCTCTGTTTTGGGGGGTTCCACTCTTCCACTCAAAGTGTTTGGTTGTGTCGTCTTAGTTCATAACCGTACTTTGTCCAAATTGGACCCACGGTCGTATAAGTGTGTTTTTATTGGTTATTCCTCCACTCAACGTGGCTATAAATGTTATTCTCCTACCCTCCGACGAATTTTTGTTACCATGGATACAAGCTTTAGGGAACATGAATCCTATTTCTCTTCCCCATCGACAGCTCCGGCTGACCGTGACTCCCATTTGTCTCTTGGCCTGTTACACGTCACCTCAACAGACGAACCACTGCCTGCCCTACTCATTCCCGGCAGTGCTTTAGGGGGAGAACCTCAGCCGAGCCTTTAGCCAAGTCTTCAGTCGGACTCACAACAAAACCTTCAGCCCTCCAAAAACAACACCAAATATAATTGTCTACTCACGTCAATACAAAACTCAGACTGATAAAGACCGATATTTTTCCAGGATGCCAATTTCAAGAACTAGTTCCTGGCCCCTGCAATGAGGAGGACATCTTGGAGACTTCAACAGATTTGGATCTACCCATTGCACTAAGGAAAGGAAAAAGAGTATGAACTCAGCATCCCATTTCTAATTTCGCTTCTAACAGTAAGTTGGCAACCAAATTTTCGGCTTCTACTGCAAAGGTGTCTAACCATCAAATTCCTAAGAATATTGATGAGGCGCTCGCAGATAAGGATTGGAAAGCTGCGGTTCAGGAGGAGTTGAGGGCGTTAGAGGAGAACAATACGTGGAAAATCGTGGAACTGCCTAAAGGTAAGAAACCTATAGGATGCAAATGGGTGTTCTCAGTTAAGTTCAATGCACCACTTCAACAATTAGATGTTAGATCTTCATGAGGAGATGTATGTGGACTTACCACCTAAGTACACCAGGGAAAGAAATCTGGTTTGTAGATTGCGAAAATCACTGTACGGACTGAAACAGACACCACGTGAATGGTTTGGAAAGTTTACCCAGGCTGTTAAAACTCAAGGGTTCAAACAGTGGCAGGCCGACCACACTATGTTCTACAAACATACTTTGGAAGGGACTCGTGTTATTCTAATTGTTTATGTTGATGACATTATCCTGACAGGATATGCTTATAATGAGATTGACTCACTGAAGAAGTACCTAAACAGCAGGTTTGAAATGAAAGATTTGGGACCATTGGGATACTTTCTAGGCATGGAGGCTGCACGCAACTCATCAGGTATTTCTATTTCTCAAAGGAAGTATGTGTTGGACTTGTTACAGGAAACAGGGATGCTAGGATGTCGACCAGCGGCCACTCCTACAGAACCTAGCGTAAAACTGGACTTCATTGGGGGCAAGGAGGTAGACCGAGAGTGGTATCAACGTCTTGTTGGGAAACTCATTTACTTATCACACACTTGCCCAGATATTGCTTTTGCAGTTAGTATGGTAAGTCAACTTATGCATTCGCCAAGAACACAACACCATGAGGCCGTACTTCGAATCCTAAGATACCTGAAGAAGACCCTGGGCAAGGGACTATTCTTCGGCAAAAAGGAGGAAAGGAGCCTTGAAGTGTACACTGATGCAAATTGGGCAGGTTCATTGGTCGACAGAAGGTCTACTTCGGGAAATTGTACCTACGTCTAGGGTAACTTAGTCACTTGGCGTAGCAAAAACAAGCTGTGGTAGCACGAAGCAGCACGAAAGCCGAATTCCAAGCACTAGCTCATGGTATATGTGAAGGATTATTGGTAAAACGGTTATTGGAGGAATTACGTGTTATTTCTACTGGACCGACTCGCCTGTATTGTGACAACAAAGTTGCGGTAAGCATTGATCATAATCAAGTTCATCATGATCGTACTAACCATGTCGAGGTGGACCACCATTTTATTCGAGAAAAAATTGATGATAAGAGTTTCACTATGATCTATATTCCCACCAAACAGCAAGTGGCGGATGTCTTGACTAAAGACCTACGTAGACCGGCATTCGATGAAATAATCAGCAAGCTTGGCATAAACAATATCTACATTCCAGCTTGAGGGGGAGTGCTGGACTAATTAGCGGATAGGGGTGACAACCGGATGTGGAGTTAATGCAATTTGTAAATTGATTTATGTTGTAAATGTAATTGCTTGATTATAGGAGATTAATTAGAATAGTTAACAGGGGAATTTCGGTTATAGGAAGGAATTGGAATTCTACACTTAATGGTGCTTAATGATGTAGTTATCGAAGAATCCTTTGATTAGTGGGATTGATAGGCAAGATAATTGTATAAATTCATTGTAAATAATATTGTAAGGAATAAGAAGAAAGTACCACTTTTTCTCTCACAAACTACTCGGCCGAACTGTTTCACATACCGGTCCTCATTCGCAAATAGAGTTAATATAAATAACTTCCACAACCAAACAACATCATAAGATGAATAAACATAATCCCAACAACGAATATAAATTAAACCTTCATTAACCTCAATTCCCAATGCCGCATTTATATGATGAATGCCTTCTTTTAAAACCAAGTCACACACAACATTAAACCATGCAGTATGACATGCATCTTTCTCAAACATGATATGTTATGCATGTCCCGGGTCCTATCGAGTGTAGGTGACCGTTATCACCTTGCACCCATCACACGCCTTCGTCAGGCTACACGTCCCGTAGGACCACACGCCTCATAGGGTCACACTTCCTATAGGACCACACGCCTCATAGGGCCACACAGCACATAGGAACGTAATCCGGTGCATCTATACTCATATATATACCTGCGCCCATACTCGTGCATATATACGTATATGCATACTCTCACACATCATATATCAATAATTATTTTCCAAACCCACTTAACACATTCATAAAACTATACTCATTTCAAACTCAATTTCCTGCCTGAAAAACGGTCCAAGTAGTTCATTCCCGAATATGTATACTTTTAATTCCGCAAATGAAATAAACAAATATGTAACATATATAATTCTGGCCAACCAGCTTATTCACCTATACGATATAAATAAATAAATCGGTCCAAAATAGTTTCTTCACCTTTATAATATAAATAAGTATATAACATCTATATTTTCGCCCAAGCAATTCCTTTGCTAATATATGTTCTTAACTCCAAATAATATAAATAGATATATAATTCTTTCCAAAACGGTTTATATAATAATATATATATATTTTTAAATCCGAAAATACTATAAATAAATATATAGTTTTATCCAAAAACAGCTTATATAATTATATATATTTAAATTCGAAAATAATGTGAATAAATATATAATTCTATCCGAAAACAGGTTTATATAAATGTATATGTTTTTTATCCAAAAATAATATAATTAAGTATAAAATTCTATTGAAAACAGTTTGTATAATTTACATATTTTAAATACGGAAATAACATAAATATATATTAAATTTTGTTGAAAAACAGTTTATATAATTATACCTATAATTATAAAGAAATCAATCAACCAATCAATCATACCTAGTATATCCCAACGACAGCAAAAGCTATCGCTACAGTCCATGGAGAGTGAGTGGCAGTCAAACAATACATCCATCCTAAGGGATAGAGAGTTTGCTTCCAGTGAGACCCTCGGCTCAGTATGTATTTCATAGATAGCACAATAATAGGAATATGTACTAGTAAGGGATTTTATTAAACATAAAAGGAAATCTTCCAATATTAAAATAGTCATATCAGTGGATATACACAAATAGTTGAAATATAAATACCGAAACAAAAAAGTGCAAAGTCAACCTACAGTGTAAATACTATCTAATCCTCTAAGGTGCCCCTATAACTTGTCTACCCCTCTTTAATCTTAATCTTCTGCCTTCATGAACTCCTATCCTGGACCATGTCCTCAAAGAGGTGCAACTCATGTAAGTCAAACCTAATCTGCTCGTCTCACATCAGTTTGGACCTGCCTTTACTCCTCTTCCCTACTACAGTGAGGCTTTCAATTGCTCTGACAGACGCCGTTGTCTGTTTCCTCTAAACATGCCCAAGCCATCTCAGTCTTCCATCTTATCTTATCTGCTACATTAGTCACCCCTAACTTTTCTCAGTACACCCCATTTCTTATCATGTCTAGCCTTGTATGCTCACACATCCACCTCAGCATCCTCATCTATGCCAATTCCATCTTCTGTGGCTGCTTCCTCCTGATAGCCCAGTAGTATGTTCCATATAACATTGTCGGCCGCACTACCACTCTATAAAATTTTTCCTTTAATTTAGTTTGAAAATTCTTTACACACAGCACCCATGAAAATAGCTTTTATAATTTTGCATATATTTAAATACGAAATAACATAAATATACATACAATTCTATTGAAAACATTCTTTTTAATTATAATTGTACTTAAATACGAAAATATATAAATATATATATTTAATTCGCAAACAATTTATAGTTATATATATATAATTTATTACGAAAAATAAATATATAAATCTATATATACCATATAAAAAGAATTTGTAAAAAGTATTTCTATATTAAATACCAAAAAAGTATATATATTTATATATATATATATATATATAAATCTGGAGAAAAGTATATATTTATATAATTCTAATAAAAGAATATATATATATATATATATATATATATATATATATATATAACTCAAAAAAACTGTATGTAAGTATATATTTATAATTCTGTAAAATAAAACTATATATATATAATTCCGAAAAAAATTGTATATAAATATATATTTATAATTCTGTAAAATTAAGAAGTATATATAAAATAAAAAAATGTTTATAAATATATATTTATAGTTCTGTAAAATAAAACTGCATATATATATAATGAAAAAAAACTGTTATAAATATATATTTATAATTCTGTAAAATAAAAACTGTATATATAATTTTAAAAAAACTGTTTATAAATATAACAAAAAACTGTATATAAACATATATTTATAATTCTGTAAAATATAATTGTATATACAGATATTTCCGACGAAAAAAACTGTATATATATATATATATATATATATATATATATATATATATATATTCAAAACATTAAATATAGATATATGATTTTCGAAATGGTATTTATGTGCGTGTATATATATATTTGCACAGTTAACATATTTATATACACACATCTATAACAATCAAATATACTAACATATGATACATACAGTGTAAGAAAATAAAGTCAATTTAGAAAAACAAATTACATAGGAAGTGCAGATAGGTACTTACCTCTATTCCAGATGTATTTTTACTGCTACTAGGCTGTGTCGGAATCCCCCACCTTTTTTTCTCTTTTCCTCTTTCTCTCCTTTCTCTCCCCCTCTCTCTCTCTTTTCCTCTCAAAAACTGTGTGTGTGTGTCCGAGTGTATGTGTGTATGTATCCGAGTGTATGTGTGTGTGGTGGATAAAGGGGTTTTATTTTTTTCAAGGGAGTTAAGGGGGTGGCCGGTTATTGAGGGAGTGGGGAGGGGAATGGAGAGGGAGTTATGGGGAGTAATGGTGGGGGTTATGGAAAGGGGTTAATGGGGTATTTATTATTTTACAGAATAATACTCCCCCCGTACAATAAGTTTCGTCTTCGAAACTTGCACACTTTAACCAACAAGATGCGGATATTTGTTCCGCACTTCTTCTTCTAGCTCCCAAGTCGCCTCTCCACACGGTCTAAGTTTCCAAAATCATTTCTTGTAAACCATTAGGATAGTTTCTAAATACATTGTCATTTGCTTGTTAAAATCATGACTTAATTTTTCTACAACTCTAGAATCGAACCTACAGGTATTGTCGCCACGCTGAGTGATTCCACAACCCAATTGCCGGTCTATATGGAACTCGCTGCCATCACCAACCCTTTGTGATCAGTGCTTATGTGTATCGCAATCTTAACTTAATCATCTATTCGCGAAACTAATCGCATAATTAGTATGTATTTATAGAACACGTCTACTATAACACAATTCAACTTAGTCCTTGCCAGCATCACATAAAACGATCTACTACTTCTAGAGTTCGGTCCTTAACTTAATTATCTATAGTTGCAACTTAGAAAATGTCAATATACCGTCACATGTATTCAAGCCTACATGTCTTTATATGTCAGTATTTCTAATGGTGGCATCATCGACTTATCGTAGGATTAATGCTTAATCATAGTTTATCTCTAACCGTTCCCTATTCTAATATTCAACTTAAGTGGTCACTAACTTAGGCATCTTAGGCATTCTAATTTACCATGCTTCTACACGTCACACCGACTTACCTACCACTTTAATTGGTTATTTTCAACCGCTAATTTTAACCCAATTACATTCCATATGAATAACGACCACTACTGGTCATGCTTACACTATTTTCATTCAAGCCTACTAGATTCAACAAAACTTACGTGTTCCTATGTTCATCTCAATTTACTGGTATCATCAACTTATCTCAGTAATTCTAAGATTTACATCTTAATCACTATCTAAAACTTTTGCGAATAATATCATTTATCAAAACTATTGGCTTCCGTCATGACTAGTCTATCTCCTTATTTGCATTGACATGTTGATTCTGAACTTGGGTCATGTAGCACAACTATAGTTCCAAATTAAACTTATTTGTATCAGGTTCGCCGAAATAACTCGTTGCTTCTAGGTATCAATCCTAACCGACAATTTCCTAATGATAACTCATTTTGCTAGCTGTGGTCATTCTCAGTTTAGAGTCGTCAACCAACATTCCTATGAAGGCTGATACGTGGTCCTATTTTGATAATTCTACATTTCATTATCCTCATACAATATAGACTTTTTAGATAAAACTTCCTTGCTAGATCATCCGGTCATAGCTCAAATATTCTATACCTTAGTGGTTATTTCTGGATAATAAATCATTTCATAAACCTATTGATCACAACCCTAATAAATCCGTCCTTAGTAACGGTTGCCTCACCAATAGCTCATTCCATGGCACACGAACCCACAACAAATAATCACTCAATTTGAGTTGGAAAGCAGCGGCATTTGTATCTTACGCTTGTTTTCCCTAACTTACATCTATGAACTTTGTGAGTTCCCTTACAGGTGGGTGTATTAATTAATAGTTAAACTTAGTGTCCACCCCCTCCCCCGAGGTTGCTGTACCGGGATACTCTCTCTAACGATCAAATGAACGGATTCAGTTAAACTGTAGCTCCAAGGTGAATTTATCTTACCGATAGATACACAGACAAAATTATCAACATTAGTGACTATGATTATATCTTATACCCCATACTCAGTCATAAAAAAATCAAGCTCTAAGTATGCGTATCCTTTAACCTATCATTTCTTAAATCTAAGGTCAACGATCGCTGCTTATGTTCATGATCATCACTTAAGTCTAGAATTGTCACTTAAAACTAAGATTGTCACTTAATTCTAAGTTTCCAAGGCGGATCTCAAGCCTCGGCTTTGATACCACATGTAACGCCCAGTCCCAAAACCTAGTATCGCAAACAGTGCACTCGCCGTAGTCTACTATAAGAACTACAAGGCAACGATATAAATTCCTTACACGTCGTCGGTTGACGCATAAATCAATACGCGAAAACAACATAAAACTTAAAACATCAATAAAAATCTTCCAACATAAATATCCAACTGTGAAGTCAAGGATGACCAGGCCTGAACAAGGACACTGAAAAATCTAAATCAACTTGCAAAACGCTATAAATTAGAAATAAACAATAATACGAACTCAATGAATGTATCTCAAAAGCTAATGCGTCTACCACTATAGATCCCATTATGCCCACTCGGCATCATCCTCTATGAATAACATATCATAACATGGATCCTGTGCAAAGAAAAATAGAAACAACAACTTATGAGCGCTTTGCGTCGCCCGTAAGTACCTATCTGTACCTGCTATGGGATCATACACGAGAGGACAGGGTAAAGACATAACGAAATAAAATAAATAAAACATACCGGTCCTCATTCGCGAATAGAGTTGCTATAAATAACTTCCAAAACCAAATAACACTATAAGCTGAATAAACATAATCCCAATAACGAATATAAATTAAACCTACATTAACCTCAATTCCCAATGCCACATTTATATGATGCATGCCTTCTTTTAAAACCACGTCACACACAACAACATCAAACCATGCAGTATGACATGCACCTTTCTCAAACATGATATGATATGCGTGTTCCGGGACCTATCGAGTGTAGGTGACCGTTATCACCTTGCACCCATCACACGTCTCGTCAGGTCACACGTCTCGTAAAAACACATGTCTCATAGGGCCACATGGCACATAGGCCAATGCAATGATTGTGCCATGAATCATCATCATCATCCATACCCAATCTATCCAACAACAGCAAAAGCTATCATTAGGGTCTGGGGAGGGTAATGGTAGGCAGAAAATACCCCTATCCCAAATGATAGAGAGTCTACTTCCAGTGAGACCCCCGGCTCTATATGTACCTGCATAAATGACATAATCATAGAGATATGATGTGCTAGTGTGTTAGTGAGAAAATTCAGAAAATACAAAGAATGGGCTTTCGATATTAAAATACAAAATAACGTGTATATGTACATATAATGCAAAACAACGGTAAAACATAAGCAACCAAGTGCAAAGGCAACCTAAAGCGTAGATATTGTTTACGCCTATCTATTTCCCTAAATATACTCTACGGTACCCCTATATATGACTTATACCTCGTTAACCTTAATCTTATGTCTCTATGAACTCTTATCATGGACCATGTCCTCAGAGAGGTGCAAATCTAGTAGACCGTGCCTAATCTGTTCATCCCAAGTCAGTCTGGGCCTGCCTTTACTCATGTTCCCCTCTACAATGAGGCTTTCATTGCTCTGACCGACGTCGTTGCCAGTCTCCGCTTGACATGCCCAAACCATCTCATTCTTCCCTCCCTTATCTTATCCGCTATACTAACCACGCCTAACCTTTCTCAAAACACCTAGTTTTTGATCCGGTCTAGCCTTGTATGCCCACACATCCACCTCAACATCTTCATCTCTGCCACTTCCATCTTTTGCAATTGTGACCTCTTGATGGCCCAGCAATCTGTCTCATATAGCATTGCCGGTCGTACTGCCATCCTATAAAATTTTCCCTTTAATTTAGTTGAGAAATTCTTGTCACACAGCACCCATGAGGCCGCCCTCCATCTACCCCACCCTGCTAGAACTCGATGTGCTACATCATTATTTATGTCCCCATTCTGCTGCACAAATGATCCCAGGTACCTAAACTTATTTACCTGTGGTACCACATGACCATCGATGGTGAGCTGGTTATTCTCAATATCGGATATGCCGCTGAAGTTGCAGTGCAGATACTCGGTCTTAGAACGGCTAATCTTTAAGCCTTTTCTCTCTAGGACACCTCTCCATTGATCTAGTTTTATACTCAGGGTATGTCTGCGACTAATACAATATCGTCAGCAAAAAGTATACACTACGGAACTGCCTCCTGTATCGGCTTTGACAACTCGTCAAGGACCACTACAAAAAGAAATGGGCTCAACGCAGACCCTTGATGGAGGCCTACCTCCACCGGAAAGAAGTATGTATTCCACACAGGCGTACGAACGGTTGCTTTCGTCCTAACATACACATCTCTAATTATGTCTATATACTTCATAGGGATCCCTCTTGCATCCAGACTATCCCAGATCAGTCTACATGGCACATAATCATACGCTTTTTCAAGATCGATGAAAACCATATGTAAACCACGCTTCTTCTCTCTATACTTTTTCATTAATCTCCGGAGAATGTGTATTGCTTCCATAGTTGACCTTCCTGGCATAAAACCAAATTGGTTCGCCATAACCTGAGTTTCCCTCCTAATTCTAGTGTCGATTACTTTCTCCCATAACTTCATGGTATGGCTTAGCAACTTAATCCCTCTATAGTTCCCACAACATTGTGCGTCTCCTTTGTTCTTATATAAGGGGACCACGACACTCTTTCTCCACTCATCTGACATCTTTCATGTTTTGTAAATACGGTTGAAAAAAGTAGTTATCCATTGCCCTTCTCCTCCCAAAAACTTCCACGCCTCAATGTATATGTTATCTAGGCCGACCGCTTTAGCCCTTCCCATCTTCTTCAGTGCTCTCATCACCTCTCCTTGTGTGATGTTCCGACAGTCGGAGTCATTATGTTGTCGTTGTTGGTTAAAGGTGCCATGAATGCGAATGTATAATCACACGTAATCCGGTACATCCATAGTCATATATATATCTGCGCTCATACACATGCATATATACTATATGCATACTCCCACACATCATATATCAATAATTATTTTCCAAATCCACTTAACACATTCATAAAACTATTTTCACTTCAAACACAATTTCCTGCCTGAAAATCGGTCCAAGCAGTTCATTCCCGAACATATATATTTTTAACTCCGCAAATGAAATAAACAAATATGTAACATATATAATTCCGGTCAACCAGTTTATTCACCAATACGATATAAATAAATAAATCGGTCCAAAATAGTTTCTTCACCGTTATAATATAAATAAGTATATAACATCTATATTTTCGTCCGAAGCAATTCTTTTAAAATAAATGTTCTTAACTACAAATAATATAAATAAATATATAATTCTTGCCAAAACGGTTTATATAATAATATATATTTTTAAATCCGAAAATACTATAAATAAATATATAGTTTTATCCAAAAACAGCTTATATAATTATATATATTTTTAAATTCGAAAATAATATGAATAAATATATAAATCTATCCGAAAACATGTTTATATAAATGTATATGTTTTTATATCTGAAAATAATATAAATAAGTATATAATTATATGGAAAACAGTTTATATAATTTACATGTTTTAAATACGGAAATAACATAAATATATATATAAAATTTCGTTGAAAAACAGTTTATATAATTATACTCATAATTAGAAACGAAAATAACATAAAAAATATATAAAATTTCTTTCAAAACAGTTTTTATAATTTGCATATATTTAAATACGAAATAACATAAATATACATATACAATTCTATCGAAAACTTTTTTTTAATTATACATGTATTTAAATAAGAAAATACATAAATATATATATTTAATTCGCAAACAGTTTATAGTTATATATATATATATATATAACTTATTATGAAAAATAAATATATAAATCTATATATTCCATGTAAAAAGAATTTGTAAAACGTATTTCTATATTAAATACCAAAAGCATTATATATATATATATATATATATATATATATATATATATATATATATAAATCAAAAAAACAGTATATATTTATATAATTCTAACAAAGGAAAAACTGTATATATATATATATAACTCAAAAAAACTGTATATAAGTATATATTTATAATTCTGTAAAATAAAACTATATATATAATTCCGGAAAAAAATTGTATGTAAATATATATTTATAATTCTGTAAAATAAAGATGCATATATATAATAAAAAAATGTTTATAATATATATTTATAATTCTGTAAAATAAAACTGCATATATATATATATAATTAAAAAAACTGTTATAAATATATATTTATAATTCTGTAAAATAAAAACTGTATATATAATTTTAAAAAAAAACTGTTTATAAATATATATATTTATAATTCTGCAAAATAGAACTCTTTATATATATAACAAAAAAACTGTAAATAAACATATATTTACAATTCTGTAAAATATAATTGTATATACAGATATTTCCGAGGAAAAAAATTGTATGTATATATATATATATATATTCAAAACATTAAATATAAATATATGATTTTCGAAATGGTATTTATGTGCGTGTACATATATATTTGCACAGTTAACATATTTATATACACACATCTATAACAATCAAATATACTAATATATGATACATACTGTGTAAGAAAATAAAGCAAATTCAGAGGAAAAAAATTACATAGAAAGTGCAGATAGGTACTTACCTCTATTCCAGATGTATTTTTACTGCTACTAGGCTTGGTGTCGGAATCTCCCACCCTTTTTTCTCTTTTCCTCTTTCTCTCCTTTCTCTCCCTCTCTCTTTTTTCCTCTCAAAAACTATGTGTGTGTGTGTCAGAGTGTGTGTATGTATCCGAGTGTATGTGTGTGTGTGGTGGATAAAGGGGTTTTATTTTTTTCAAGGGAGTTAAGGGGGTGGCCGGTTATGGAGGGAGTGGGGAGGGGAATGGAGAGGGAGTTATGGAGAGTAATATTGGGGGTTATGGAAAGGGGTTAATGGGGCATTTATTATTTTACAGAATAATACTCCCCCCGTACAATAAGTTTCGTACTCGAAACTTGCACACTTTAACCGACAAGATGCGGATATTTGTTCCGCATTTCTTCTTCTAGCTCCCAAGTCGCCTCTCCACACGGTCTAAGTTTCCAAAATCATTTTTTGTAAACCATTAGGATAGTTTCTAAATACATTGTCATTTGCTTGTTAAAATCATGACTTAATTTTTCTACAACTCTAGAATCGAACCTACAGGTATTATCGCCACGCTGAGTGATTCCACAACCCAATTGCCAGCCTATGTGGAACTCGCTGCCATCACCAACCCTTTGTGATCAGTGCTTATGTGTACCGCAATTTTAACTTAATCATCTATTCGTGAAACTAATCGCATAATTAGTATGTATTTATAGAACACGTGTACTATAACACAATTCAACTTAGTCCTTGCCAACATCACATAAAACGATCTCCTACTTCTAGAGTTCGGTCCTTAACTTAATTATCTATAGTTGCAACTTAGAAAATGTCAATATACTGTCACATGTATTCAAGCCTACATGTCTTTATATGTCAGTATTTCTAATGATGGCATCATCGACTTATCGTAGGATTAATGCTTAATCATAGTTTATCTCTAACTGTTCCCTATTCTAATATTCAACTTAAGTGGTCACTGACTTAGGCATCTTAGGGCATTCTAATTTACCATGCTTCTACACGTCACACCGACTTACCTACCACTTTAATTGGTTATTTTCAACCGCTAATTTTAACCCAATTACATTCCATATGAATAACGACCACTACTGGTCATGCTTACACTATTTCCATTCAAGACTACTAGATTCAACAAAACTTATGTGTTCCTATGTTCATCTCAATTTACTGGTATCATCAACTTATCTCAGTAATTCTAAGATTTTGTTGGAATATTCTGAAGAATCTCTATTGATTATGCAATGAATGTGGTCTTCCCACATTTTTGGTAGAATCGGCTGGTGTAGTTATTTGGACGATTTGATGTATTATTGGTGTATCCTTGGATTTGGTAGTTTTGGATAGAATTAGGGAGATTAATTGTCTTTTATTTATGGTGCTTGATTGTAGGAGAAATGTATGGTAGGAATTAGAATAGTATCCCTTAAATCATGGGATTGATAGACTTACTTAATTGTGAATTATTACCATAGGTGTATAAGGAGGTTGTAAGATGAAAATTGCAAAAATTAAGGTGAATACAATTTTGAATTCTCTTCCAAAATAATTCAGGCCACCTTCGGCCAGCCGTGTCCATATTTCCGGTTGTCCTGTTTTCCGGCCACTAGGCACCTTGCCTTCATTGTTTTCATGGTATTAGAGCCAACTCTAATACACCAAAAATAATTTCTAAGTCACTCTCATCCAAATTCAAAGATGAGTTCTCAAACAACCTCTCCCGGTGCAAGCTCATCCACTGCACCGGTCCCTACTCCTAGCGCAAGCACTACTGCAGCAAACTCAAATGATCTCAGCTTTCAACAATCTCTTAGTGAAAGCTCCTCTCTTCAAATTACTAATCATAAACTGAATGGTAAAAACATCTTACTATGGTCTCAATCAGTTTTGATGGTCCTACGTGGTAAAGGCAAGCTCGCATTTATCTCTGGTCAGGCCTCCAAGCCGGACACCACTGACCCTAAGTATCCGGCTTGGGAACTGAATAATTCGTTGGTGATGTCATGGTTAATCAATTCGATGGAGCCACACATTAGTCGTACCTATCTCTTCTTGAGAACTGCTAAAGCCATTTGGGATGCAGTGCATGAACACTACTCTGATCTTGAGAATGCTTCCCAAGTCTTCGAAATAAAAAATAAACTTAAAGAGATCAGACAAGAAGGTATGAGTATTACAGAATATTATAATACTCTTCAAACGTTATGGCAAGAGCTAGACATGCACTATGAGGCAGATTGGGGAGACCTAGAAGGAAACATCAAATTCAAAGAGCATCTGGAAAAAGAAAGACTATATGAGTTTCTTGCTGGTCTAAACAGAGAATTGGACGAGGTCAGAGGACGTGTGTTAGGAAGGAGACCCCTGCCTTCCCTCGTGAGGCGTTTGCTGAGGTCAGACGTGAAGAGAGCCGACGTCGAGTTATGCTTGGAGAAAGAAGGGATCCCTATCCCGTAGCAGCACAAAGCGATTCCTCTGCACTTGTGGTAAGAACAACTGGTCCAAAGTCTAATAATCGTCCTAGATGTTATTTCTGCAACAAACTAGGACACACCCAAGAAAAGTGCTGGAGTCTCCATGGGAAACCAACTGACGCAGCACGGACCAAACGTCCGGGACCAGCACAAGGCCGCGGACTCGCAGCAGTGGCGGTGGAAGGCGACGGCATGCCTGAGACTACTCCAAATTCGGCTACTCTTAGCCGAGCCCAAGTGGACCAATTACTTGCTCTTCTGAAGGGACAGACGGAGATACAACCCAATACTAGTCATCAATCAGGTATGGCCAATCTCGTTGAGACATCATCTTGGATCCTAGACACAGGTGCCACGGATCATATGACAGGTAATATGTCCCTGTTTTCTACATATATGCCGAACTCTGGGGGATTGAAAGTACGTGTGGCGGATGGTACTTTTGCGACTGTAGTTGGACAAGGGTCTGTAAGGGTGTCCCCTACATTAATCCTCCAATCTGTCCTCTTTGTCCCTAAATTAACCTGCAACCTATTATCTATCAGTAAGGTTACGAAGGATTCCAACTGTGTTGCTAATTTCTCTGCACAACTGTGTGTCTTGCAGGAACAGGGATCGGGGAGGAAGATTGGCACTGCTAGAGAGAAAGGTGGACTATATCATTTTGAGGAGGACATCCATACAGAAAAGCGTGCTTTACATTCCACTGTACCCTTTGTTGTTAATCCCAGTACAAATAATTTTGATGTACTTCTACTTCACCAAAGACTAGGACACCCTAGTCTTCAGTATCTGAAACAGTTATTTCCTTCAAACATGAATGTCAAAAAATCGGTTATTCTACAGTGTGATGCATGTACATTTGCTAAACCTACTCGACAGCATTATTCTCCAAAAACGCATGTTGAATCTTCCCCATTTCATCTTGTGCATAGTGATCTCTGGGGTCCTTCACGGGTAAAGAATGTTTCGGGTGCACGATGGTTCATTACATTCATCGATGATCATACACGAGTGTGTTGGATATATCTCCTCAAAGATAAAACTGAGGTTTCTACCATATTTCAAAATTTCCACTCTTTGGTGAAAAACCAATTTCAAACCACTATTAAAATTCTACGCGCCGATAATGGTACAGAATACTTTAATAGAGTCTTACATACCTACCTTGCATCTGAAGGTATTGTGCACCAAAGTTCATGTCCAGACACGCCCCAACAAAATGGCGTGGCTGAACGGAAAAACAGACATATCATGGAAGTTGCCCGAGCCTTAATGTTTACTATGCATGTTCCTAACTATTTATGGGGAGAAGTTGTTCTCACTGCGTGTCATCTTGTCAATCGTCTTCCAACAAAAACGCTTCATTTTAAAACACCCATCTCTATCCTTCAACGCTCTTATCCATTGTTTCACAGTGGTTCTACTCTCCCACTCAAGGTCTTCGGGTGTGTTGCATTTGTTCATAACCATGGGGCACATATGTCTAAACTCGATTCTCGTTCAACTAAGTGTGTGTTCATTGGATATTCATCTACTCAACGTGGGTATAAATGCTACTCTCCTACACTCCGAAAAATCTTTGTGACCATGGATGTCCTCTTCCGAGAAAATGAGTCATACTTTACCACACAAAAAGATGGTCAGGACCCATGGGAGCCGTCGGACTCCCTCTACCCTACACTATCTTTTCATCCTCTTATCTCTACAAATGAATCACTTCCTTCCTTTCTCCGACCCGGCAGTGATTCAGGGGGAGCATCCGAAACCACACCATCACCGCCGATATCCGAGCCCATCAGTCCGAAACTGCCCATCAGTCCGAAACTGACATCCGAGCCCATCAGTCCGAAACCGACTCCTATCCAGCAAAACCGAAACAGTCCTGCCATGTCGTCCGACTTTAAACCTCCTTCTCACCTAAAGCATGATCCTACTAACATCATTGTTTATTCTCGTAAGTATAATCCTCAAGTTGATAACAAGTCTGACATCTCTCTAGAGTGCCAATCTTCTGAACAGGTTCTTGATTCCGGCAAGGACACTCGAGAAGACTTGGACTTGCCTATTGCAGTGAGGAAAGGAAAACGTGTATGTACTCAGCATCCTATTTCCAACTTTGTTTCCACTAACAAACTCTCTTCCAATTTTTCGGCCTTCACAGCTAAGGTCTCTAGCACTCAGGTTCCGAGAGATATTAATGAGGCTATGGCGGATAAGAATTGGAGGGAAGCTGTACAGGATGAACTGCAGGCTTTGGAGAAAAATAACACTTGGCAAGTGGTTCAGCTACCTACAGGTAAAAAGGCAGTGGGTTGTAAATGGGTGTTCTCTGTCAAGTTTAACTCAGATGGAAGCATTAACAGGTATAAGGCTCGACTTGTTGCTAAGGGTTTTACTCAAGTTTCTGGGATTGATTATAATGAAACGTTTGCCCCAGTAGCAAAATTAAACTCAGTAAGGATTCTTTTGTCCCTAGCTGCATGTCTTGATTGGCCCCTTCAACAACTAGATGTAAAGAATGCTTTTCTTAATGGTGATCTGCATGAAGAAGTGTATATGGATCTCCCTCCTGGCGTTATAAGAGAGGGAAAGTCGGTGTGTAAGTTGAACAAATCACTCTATGGCTTAAAACAATCCCCCCGTGAATGGTTTGGGAAATTTACTCAGGCTGTTAAGACTCAAGGATTCAAACAATCTCAAGCTGATCACACCATGTTTTACAAACATACTATAGGCGGCACTCATGCAATTCTTATAGTCTATGTTGATGACATTATTATTACAGGAGATGCACGTGATGAGATCAACTCATTGAAGAACTACTTAAGTAGCGTATTTGAGATGAAAGACTTGGGAGGACTAAGATATTTCCTTGGTATGGAAGTAGCACGTAACTCGTCAGGTATATTTGTTTCTCAAAGAAAGTATGTACTTGACTTGTTAAAGGAGACAGGAATGCTAAGATGTCGGCCCGCGGATACACCCACGGAGGCCAACGTGAAGTTAAGCCTAGACGGGGGAAAGGACGTCCATCAAGGACAATATCAACGACTTGTGGGTAAACTTATTTATTTGTCACATACGCGTCCTGACATTGCTTTTGCAGTTAGTATGGTGAGCCAATTTATGCACTCACCAAAGGCGCAACATCTTGAAGCAGTATTCCGGATACTGAGATATCTTAAGAAAACTCCAGGCAGAGGTTTATTTTTCGGAAAAAATGACGAAAGGGGTCTCAAAGTCTATACAGATGCTGATTGGGCAGGGTCAGTAACGGATAGAAGGTCTACATCTGGATACTGCACTTTTGTATGGGGCAACTTAGTTACTTGGCGCAGTAAAAAACAACCAGTGGTGGCTCGCAGCAGTGCAGAAGCGGAGTTTCGAGCACTTGCACATGGCGTGTGCGAAGGTCTTTGGGTAAAAAGGCTGCTCAGTGAACTGCGCATGACTCATACAGGTTCGGCATTACTATTTTGTGACAACAAGGCCGCAGTAAGCATAGCACATAATCCGGTTCATCATGATAGGACAAAGCACGTTGAAGTGGATCGACACTTTATTAGAGAAAAGATAGATGACAAAAGTTTTTCAATGCACTACATTCCTACCAAGCAACAAGTGGCGGACATTTTGACAAAGGGGCTTCACAAGACTAACTTCGAAGAACTTGTTAGCAAGCTTGGCATGGAAAACATCTACATACCAGCTTGAAGGGGAGTGTTGGAATATTCTGAAGAATCTCTATTGATTATGCAATGAATGTGGTCTTCCCACATTTTTGGTAGAATCGGCTGGTGTAGTTATTTGGACCGATTTGATGTATTATTGGTGTATCCTTGGATTTGTAGTTTTGGATAGAATTAGGGAGATTAATTGTCTTTTATTTATGGTGCTTGATTGTAGGAGAAATGTATGGTAGGAATTAGAATAGTATCCCTTAAATCATGGGATTGATAGACTTACTTAATTGTGAATTATTACCATAGGTGTTGTAAGATGAAAATTGCAAGAATTAAGGTGAATACAATTTTGAATTCTCTTCCAAAATAATTCAGGCCACCTTCGGCCGGCCGTGTCCATATTTCCGGTTGTCCTGTTTTCCGGCCACTAGGCACCTTGCCTTCATTGTTTTCAGATTTACATCTTAATCACTATCTAAAACTTTTGCGAATAATATCATTTATCAAAACTATTGGCTTCCGTCATGACTAGTCTATCTCCTTATTTGCATTGACATGTTGATTCTGAACTTGGGTCATGTAGCACAACTATAGTTCCAAATTAAACTATTTGTATCAGGTTCGCCAAAATAACTCGTTGCTTCTAAGTATCAATACCTAACCGATAATTTCCTAATGATAACTCATTTTGCTAGTTGTGGTCATTGTCAGTTTAGAGTCGTCAACCAACATTCCTATGAAGGCTGATACGTGGTCCTATTTTGATAATTCTACATTTCATTATCCTCATACAATATAGACTTTAATCAAACGTCCTTGCTAGATCCTCCGGTCATAGCTCAAATTATCTATACCTTAGTGGTTATTTCTGGCTAATAAATCATTTCCTAAACCTATTGATCACAACCCTAATAAATCCTTCCTTAATAACGGTTGCCTCACCAATAGCTCATTCCATCGCACACGAACCCACAACAAATAATCACTCAATTTGAGTTGGAAAGCAGCGGTGTTTGTATCTTACGCTTGCTTCCCTAACTTACATCAATGAACTTTGTGAGTTCCCTTACAAGTGGGTGTATTAATTAATAGTTAAACTTAGTGTCC
>AP025041.1:3483770-3507321 GCA_036186865.1 Eustoma russellianum
CCCCCCCCCCCCCCCCGAGGTTGCTATACCGGGATACTCTCTCTAATGATCAAATGAACGTATTCAGTTAAACTGTAGCTCCAAGGTGAATTTATCTTATCGATAGATACACAGACAAAATTATCAACCTTAGTGACTGTGATTATATCTTAGACCCCATAGTCAGTCACAAAAAATCAAGCTCTAAGTATGCGTATCCTTTAACCTATCATTTCTTAAATCTAAGGTCATCACCTATTTTCAACGATTACTGCTTATGTCCATGATCATCACTTACGTCTAGAATTGTCACTTAAATCTAAGAGTGTCACTTAATCCTAAGTTTCTAAGGCGGATCTCAAGCCTTGGCTTTGATACCACATGTAACGCCCAGTCCCAAAACCTAGTATCGCAGACGGTGCACTCGTCGTAGTCTACTATGAGAACTACAAGGCATCGATATAAATTCCTTACACGTCATCGGTTGACGCATAAATCAATACGTGAAAACAACATAAAACTTAAAACTTCAATAAAAATCTTCCAACATAACAACCCAACTGTGAAGTCAAGGATGACCAGGCCTGAACAAGGACACTGAAAAATATAAATCAACTTGCAAAACGCTATAAATTAGAAATAAACAATAATACGAACTCCATGAATGTATCTCAAAAGCTAATGTGTCTACCACTATAGATCCTATTGTGCCCACTCCGCATCATCCTCTATGAATAACATATCATAACCTGGATCATGTGCAAAGAAAAATAGAAACAACAACTTATGAGCGCTTTGCGTCGCCCGTAAGTACCTATCTGTACCTGCTATGGGATCATACACGAGAGGACAGGGTAAAGACATAACAAAATAAAATAAATAAAACATACCGGTCCTCATTCGCGAATAGAGTTACTATAAATAACTTCCACAACCAAATGACACTATAAGCTGAATAAACATAATCCCAACAACGAATATAAATTAAACCTACATTAACCTCAATTCCCAATGCCACATTTATATGATGCATGCCTTCTTTTAAAACCACGTCACACACGACAACATCAAACCATGCAGTATGACATGCACCTTTCTCAATCATGATATGATATGCGTGTTCTGGGACCTATCGAGTGTAGGTGACCGTTATCACCTTGCACCCATCACACGCCTCGTCAGGTGACACGTCCCGTAGGACCACACGTCTCATAGGGGCACACGTCCCGTAAGACCACATGCCTCATAGGGCCACACGGCACATAGGTCAATGCAATGATTGTGCCATGAATGCGAATGTATAATCATACGTAATCTGGTGCATCCATACTCATATATATACTTGCGCTCATACACATGCATATATACGTGTATGCATACTCCCACACATCATATATCAATAATTATTTTCCAAACCCACTTAACACATTCATAAAACTATTTTCACTTCAAACACAATTTCCTGCTTGAAAATCGGTCCAAGCAGTTCATTCCCGAACATGTATATTTTTAAGTCCGCAAATGAAATACACAAATATGTAACATATATAATTCCGGCCAACAAGTTTATTCACCAATACGATATAAATAAATAAAATCGGTCCAAAATAGTTTCTTCACCGTTATAATATAAATAAGTATATAACATCTATATTATTGGCCCAAGCAATTCCTTTACTAATATTTGTTCTTAACTCTAAATAATATAAATAAATATATAATTCTTTCCAAAATGGTTTATATAATAATATATATTTTTAAATCCGAAAATAATATAAATAAATATATAGTTTTATCCAAAAACAGCTTATATAATTATATATATTTATAAATTAAAAAATAATATGAATAAATATATAATTCTATCCGAAAACAGGTTTATATAAATGTATATGTTTTTTTATCCGAAAATAATATAAATAAGTATATAATTCCATTGAAAACAGTTTATACAATTTACATATTTTAAATACGGAAATAACATAAATATATATCAAACTTTATTAAAAAATTTTATAGGAAATAACATAAAAATATATAAAATTTCTTTGAAAACAATTTTTATAATTTGCATATATTTAAATACGAAATAACATAAATATACATATACAATTCTATTGAAAACTTTTTTTAAATTATACATGTATTTAAATAGAAAATACATAAATATATATATTTAATTCGCAAACAGTTTATAGTTATATATATATATATATATTTATTATGAAATAAATATATAAATCTATATATTCCATATAAAAAGAATTTGTAAAACGTATTTCTATATTAAATACCAAAAACAGTATATATATTTATATATATATAAATATCAAAAAAAAGTATATATTTATATAATTCTAAGAAAGGAAAAACTGTGTATATATGTATAACTCAAAAACTGTATACAAGTATATATTTATAATTCTGTAAAATAAAACTACGAAAAAAAATTGTATATAAATATATATTTATATTTCTGTAAAATAAAGATGTATATATATAATTAAAAAATGTTTATAAATATATATTTATAATTCTGTAAAATAAAACTGCATACATATAATTAAAAAAACTGTTATAAATATATATTTATAATTCTGTAAAATAAAAACTGTATATATAATTTTTAAAAAAAACTGTTTATAAATATATATATTTATAATTCTGTAAAATAGAACTCTTTATATATATAACAAAAAACTGTATATATATATTCAAAACATTAAATATAAATATATGATATTCGAAATGGTATTTATGTGCGTGTATATATATATTTGCACAGTTAACATATTTATATACACACATTTATAACAATCAAATATACTAATATATGATACATACTGTGTAAAAAAATAAAGCCAATTTAGGAAGAAAAAAATTACATAGAAAGTGCAGATAGGTACTTACCTCTATTCCAGATGTATTTTTACTGCTACTAGGCTTGGTGTCGGAATCTCCCACCCTTTTTTTTCTTTTCCTCTTTCTCCCCTTTCTCTCCCTCCCTCTTTTTTCCTCTCAAAAACTATGTGTGCGTGTGTGTCCGAGTGTATGTGTGTGTATGTATCCGAGTGTATGTGTGTGTGTGTGGTGGATAAAGGGGTTTTATTTTTTTTCAAGGGAGTTAAGGGGGTGGCTGGTTATGGAGGGAGTGGGGAGGGGAATGGAGAGGGAGTTATGGGGAGTAATGGTGGAGGTTATGGAAAGTGATTAATGGGGTATTTATTATTTTATTTATTACATTTTTTTGGTTTACTCCGGGCCATGATAATGAGGCCAGCTTCCTGTACTCAGTACTGACTCTAATAGGTGTTTGGGTTGGGTCCAGAGACTCCAATGGCAGATCTTACGGTAGACCAGTCTGCAGGAGAAGCACTTATGTCCAGAATATAATCAATTAGATCAAAGAAACTCTTCCATAGATTGGAATAGTAGGTCCCCTATTCAATTAGCTCATTTTCTCTAAGGAATGCTTCAAAGTGTCAGATATCCATGAGTCCCGACTTCATGCGAGATAGCTTATGCCATGATCTTGCAGTAGGCATGCGGCAGTGGTAAAACTCGCAGGCCAAACTGAAGGGTGGACTGTGGTTGAATAGGAGCGCTTGGTCCCTTGTCAAGAGACTATAAGATACAGCAAAATACGTTGTTTTCTTACCTCTGAATACTCTAAAGGAGTTTGGAATTTATGCTGAAATATTTTTGAAGCAGCAGGGCGATAAAGCTGGGAAGGTTACTAATGGCCAGCTATAAAATGGTATTCTCCAAGCATGTTCCAGAAGGATGATACATCTATCCTTTGCGATAATGGAATGCTATATCTGACAGGAGAGAAAGGTTATCTAATAGTAGAGAAAACGATACCTGCTGAACTCTATAGATAAGTTACAACAATCGTACATTGTACCTTGGGACATGGAGGGACACAGAAACAAGATTAATGGCTGCCGTTGATGAGATAAAGCAATGACCAGATGATCTTTCTATATCCTACATTAGTGCGTAAATGTATAAAGGGCCCTTCTATTACATGTATCATGAAAACTGGTTTCCTTGTAGGAGCTGTTTTTGAGTATCATAAAATGGGTTTCCAACCAATTCACAGAAGGAGAAAAAGGAAGCCGGAAAAAAAACAAACAAGGAAACAAACAACTGTAATCAAGTGCAATTCCGTCCAGAAGAGACTTATATGTAGTCTTGCTTGCCTCTGCTGTACGCTATCCTTTTCAAAAGTCAAGTATGTCTTATGTTGAAAGGAGGAAAGAACAAACACATACACAGAAGGACAAAAAAAGAAAAAGAGAATCGTCTCATATCTCAATTCCTCTCAAATCGTAGTCACTTTGACCCAAATTTTTTGTCCACGTCAAAGTGGAAGTTAACTGAAAGCTAGTCCGACAGCACATTAATCTCTGTACTTCTTTAATCTCTCTTTTTTTTTTTTTTTTTGAAAAAAAGTTTTATTTACGTAGCCCTCACTTGTGGCGGAGGAAAACCTTTTACATACAACTTCCCTATCTTTTTGTACCCACTATTTATACAATGTTCTATCTTTTTCTTCCCTTTTTCTTTCTAGCTTGCGAAGTACAAGCAAGCTAATTCCCATCTCTACATACCTTGCCCAATTTGCGTGTGTCCTTCTTACCCCTCTCCATTCCCCTGCACATATTCGGATTGTGTTTTTTATGTCCAGACTCAAATTTTTGTGCCCCCTGCATTGGTTCTCATTTTTCCTCTTGTTCCGTTCCCACCATATCGAGTATGTTGTCACTGAATTTGCAAGGAGGATCAGGTCTTTTTGGAAACTGTTGTGCCCCGGCCTGGTCCGGAGCCATTTGTGTCGCTCCTCCCAGGCGACTGGCACCTGTTTCATTCCGCAGTATGTCATCACTGCTGCCCACACCCTTCTTGCGTACCTACACGAAAAGAAGAGGTGTTCATGTGTCTCCATGAGATCTCCGCATAAGCAGCACGTCGGGTCAACTTCCAAACCCCACTTTATCATTCTGTCTGCTGTTGGGAGTCTTTTCCAATGTACCATCCATTGTATAAAGGCGTATCTGGGAATCCTCTTCCCCCACCACACTTGATTTGCCCATTCCACGTCCTGGCTAACGGGTCCAAGCGACTGAATCGCACTTCTCAGTGTGAAGTCCCCCGTCTTGTCTGGCATCCATATCAATCTATCTTCTGCGCCCCCTAGGATTGGTGGGGTTCCAATCTTTCCAGCTATCCTTTTACATGTTTCATCCATTCGCTGGTGCTCTCTGTCCCAGCACCATTTCCCGTCTACGATCATGTCTGCTACCCTACCTTCCGGCAGCAGCAATTTCTTTTTAAAGAGCTGGACACCCTCCATATTGCATAAAGGTCCATACTCGTGCCAGTTTGCGTTAAAGAACGACGTTTCTCTTCCGTTCCCTAGTTCCACTTTTGTTCTATCCCTCAACATCTCTTTATGCTCCATCAACTTTTTGATCAGCCATGAATCTACTTGTTTTGGCTGATAATCCCATATTGTACTGCCCTTCAATATGATCTGGTGCACCCACTTGATCCATAGCGTTTCTTCTTGTTACAAATGTCCCACAATGTTTTCATCATCATTGCATTGTTTTGGTGGATGAGGTTTGGTATGTCCAATCCTCCTCGTTGATAGCTTTGGCAAATCTATTTCCACGCTATTCTTTCGCCCCCTTTTTTGCCTTCCTTTCCTTTCCACAGAAACTGGACAAGCATACTGTTTATCTTATTCAATACCTTTCTGGGCAAAACATAAATGCTGGACCAATATGATTGTATATTCACCGCCACAGATTTGATGAGCTGTAGGCGTCCCCCATACGTTAACTTGATGTTTGCCCAGCTATTGATCCTCCCCATTATTCTATCTATGAGTGGCTGACACTCCCCAACTTTCAGTCTGTTTGTGATTAGTGGGACTCCCAAATAGCGGATAGGTAGTCGTTCCATTGGGAAGCCAATTGCCTCCGCCATTTTCTTCTCCTCATCCGGTGTACACCCAGCCACAAAAATAGAGCTTTTTTCATTATTTGGAGCTAGTCCAGACATTTTTCCAAACTTTTCAAGGACCCCCCGTATGCTCTTTAGAGTTGGGATATGCGCACTTGCCATGACAAAAAGGTCATCTGCAAACGCAACATAGGCTATTTTTTTGCTGCTCACACCTTGGATGGTACTTTAGTTTCTCCTCCTCAAAAGCTTTCCCAAGCATTTTCCCAAAAACTTCCATCACCAGCAGAAATAAGTACGGGGAGATGGGATCGCCTTGGCGTAGTCCACGTTTACCTTCAAAGAAATCAACCATCTCTCCATTTATGCATATTGAGAAATGTGCTGATGAGATGCACTGCCACGTCCATTCAATAAATCTTGCCGGGAATCCCATATGCTTCATTGCTCTCAGTAAGAACCCCCAACGCACCGTGTCATAGGCTTTCATTATGTCAATTTTTATGGCACACCTAGGTGCCCCTCCTTTTGCTTGATAACCCTTCACCAAATCATGCATTAGCCACACATTTTCTTATATCAACCTCTTATCCAGGAATGCACCTTGGTTCTTGCTGATAAGTTTTTGTAGGATTGGTCTCAGTCTTGCGGTCATGAGCTTTGTTATGATCTTATATACCACATTGCAGCATGCTATCGGCCTAAAGTCCCGAACTCTAGCTGCATCAGCTTTTTTTGGTATAAGAGCAATCGTTGTTGCATTTATGGTTGGGTCCATCTCATATGTATTGAAAAACCACTTGACCCCCTTTGTCACATCTTGGCCCACCGTTTCCCAGTTGCTCTTGAAAAATTCAACTGGATATCCATCCGGCCCCGATGCCCTATCACTCTTCATTTCAAAAACGGATTGCCTTATCTCTTCGGCTGTCACCTCTCTTGTTAGGCTCAGCTGGTCCCTTTCGTTTAACTTTGCCAACTCCAAGCCCTCTAGGTCGTATTCTGCCCAAGTACCACTGTCTGAGAACAGTTTCTTGTAAAAATCCACTATTTCCACTTTTACTGCCTTCTCCCCCTCTATCCATTCCCCTTCATCATTTTGGATTCGCAGGATGCAGTTTCTTACTTGGTGGCTTTTTACCATTCTCTGAAAGAATTTTGAATTCTTGTCTCCATCTTTTAGCCATTTCACTCTAGCTTTCTCTTTGTAGTGAGTTTCCTCAGCATACAGCAGATCTGCGTATATGGCTAGCTCATTTTTCTCTCGCTGTTGCAGCTCAGTGTCATAAGGTGATTGCATCAATGCCTTCTGAGTATTCTCCAAATCTTTCCTTGCTGCCTCCACCCTGTCTGAGATGTTGCTAAAATACTCATTGTTCAGTTTCCTTAGCGGTTCTTTCAGATTTTTCAACTTTTGGTGCAGTATCTTTAGAGGACTTCCTTCGACCTTTTGCTCCCAACTTTCCTGCAATATCTTCTTGAATTCCTTATGTCTCATCCAGCAGCTTGTGAATTTAAAAGGTCTTGGTCCTCCAATCTTTTCTGCTACATAGAGGATTGCATGGGCATGATCAGATGTTAGACTACTTTGAAAGTCCAGTTGGATATAAGGAAACTCCTTCTTCCATTCCTCCGTAACCAGTACCCTGTCAAGCTTTGACAGTATGCGGGCATCACCATCTCTGCGGTTACTCCATGTATACGCCATTCCCCTAGCTGGGACATCTAGTAGATCAGTTTCTTCTAGGCAGGCCTGAAAATGTTGGATTGCCTCTTGATCCACTGGTAGGCCTCCATATCTCTCTTCACTGCTAAGAACTGTGTTGAAATCCCCTATTACTGCCCATGGTCTTTGCATCTTGGCTAATCCCTTCAGTGTGTTCCACAATGCCACCCGTTCCTCCTTTTTATTTGATCCATACACTACTGACAAAGTAAAAAAGTTTTTGTGACTTTATGATCTCCATCTCTAAAGTTAAACACTGAGGTGTTTCATGCAACAATCTACCTTTTAGCTTCCTTTTATTCCACCCACACCACACACGGGGTACTGCACCAGCATTGTGGCAGAGCTCCCAGTGGGGAAGTGCTTTCCTAGCTACTTTCTCTATTTTATTCAGTCTGACTTTTACTTCTACTAAACCCGCAATGTCCACCTTATTTCGCCTTAAGAACTTTTTTATTTCACTTTGCTTCAAGGGATCATTCAATCCCCTCACATTCCAGCTGCTGATTTTCATACGAAATTTGGGTAGTACCGTTTCCTTCATCCCTTCTTCCTCTTTCCCTTTTTCCTTTTCCCAGATGATGCCTGTTTCTGGCTCTCTTGATTTAGTGTTTTCTCCGTTATTTCCTCATTGGAGTCAGATTCGAAGGTCTCAGATTCACTCTCTTCGTCCGTCATCATTTTTCCTTTTCCTGTTACAGTTTCACACTGGTTCTCCATGCTTACCGGGCTAGCTCTCCTGAACCGTGCTGGTGAAGCTGGGGTACAGACAAGAGTCACACGAGAGGCTCCACCTCCTGGAGTACTCTGTTGGCTCTGCTCTACCACTGGCTCACTAGGCTCAGTTTCCATCTGGTCGTCCTTCCTCATAGCATTTGTAGTTTTTGTGGCCTTTTCCTCCTTCTCCTCTAGGATCCTGGCTTCCCCATCTCCTTCCTCTTTGGCATATCGGCCTGGTATTATGCTATTGTTTATACCCAGGTGTAAGGTTTTCCCAGTTGGAACATATTCCACTTTTTTCCTCTTTTCCCTATTGCCTTTGCTGCAGTTTTGTATATTATGTCCAAACACTTTACAATGTATGCATTGGCTGGGCATCCATTCTACCTGCACTGGCTGCACAACTATCTCATCTTCCTCATTTAAGAATTCTATTGTTTCAGGCACCTTTTCCCCTGCTCTCACTTCCACACAGACTCGTGCAAATGCTAATCGTTCTTGATCCGTCGTTTTCTTATCTGCGTATAGTGGACTCCCCACTGCACTTACGATTTTTTCTAAAGCCTCCACATCATAATATTGCACCTCCAGGCCAAGGAGACGAATCCAGACTGGAACAGTGCTGAATTCTTGTTTTCGAGGTGTACTTCCTTTTATCCATGGCTGCATAATAAACATCTTGTTTCCAAAGCTCGTAGGAGAGGATTCCATCGCCATCAGCAAGCTGGTCTCATCTTGGAATCGTAAGATGAAAAAACCCCATGCAGCCGCTGGACTTCAAGCAAACCCGCCGATCCCCACCGCGCCTCCGCAAATCTCTTTACTGCCATATACGGTGGGTCCATACCTATGATATATCCAATCGCCGAGAACCGCCACTTCTCCGTCATATTTCTTACATCTGCATGCTCAATTTTTGGTAGTTTTTTCCCGTTCTGTTCAATTGGAGGTCGGAATTTCATACTTCGCATCTTCGCCTCCGTCGAATCGCTCTTCGCCACTCTTCGCGCCCAGCTGATCTCCCGTCCATCCGTTTTTGCCTCGCTAACCACCAGCCCTACGCCGCCGTGGTTTCCCGCCGCTAGACTTCCGTTTGAGGTAGTTATTTTCTCGGGGGGTTGAACCGAGGGAGGATCAAGAGAAAACATTCGTCTAAAATCTATCCCTGCTCTTACTTACTTCTTTAATCTCAGTTGTGAAAGTACACATTTAACATGGAAAAGACGTAGTAAAGCATTTGGCTTTCTTACACCACTCACCGAATGTGGACATAATTTGGCACAGTTCCAAAATAGAGTCATGGAACTGTTTTGGGGACGTAAGGTGTAATATTTTGTCAGGACAAAAGGACTAGTCAAAATCAGTTTAAGTGGAGAAGAAAGAGAAAGGAAAATACCTGCTTTTCTCTGTACCGGCTTTAGAAAGATCACCTTTCTCAAGAGCAAATCTATCAGGACGCAAACGAGAATCAGATGCTAACAGCTTCTTTGGAGCAGTGTCAAAACTGTTAATCTTATGTGCAAAGTGCGTATATTGAAATTTGTCATTTTCAGGAACAGGAGCAACCCGCCAAACCTAAAAAAGTTAAACAGAAAGGTTCCACTTTCAAATCATCCAATGCTAGTTAGTCCAGGACCTAGTTGCCAAATAAGCTTAAGCGCAGACTACCCAACAATCAATTCTAAAATACATAATATAACATCAAAACTTATACCCATAAATTGTCTAATGAAAAGTTGGCTGTTCAGCATCTCAGAGGGCAGGGAAAAGAATATTTCAATAATATCATCACACCAACCATAGGGCCAGTATATCGACCCATTAAAGAAACTCAAGTAACCTTAACATGACCTTTGATGTTAGAACAAGGTACCATGTTCCAAACATGGATGCTGATATTAGTCTCACTGTACAGTTGCCTTCTCTCACACGCCAGTTACAACAAACCATAAACATGCTGAAAGATAGAGGGAGGAGTAGGAGAAAATTCAAAAACATACAAACATAACGCTGTAACAAACCTCTTTCATTTCTGTTCCATGAAGGGGTTCTCCTTCCAGGTCACATGGTTGATAACTCAATGAAGAATTCCATTTTCCAGTTATCAATATCTTTGGTTCCTCAGCAGCATTATATACATAACCATCCACCTCATACCGACCAGCTCTGTGATGACACCATCAGATACAAAGTCAGATAATTTCAAAGGTTCTCAAACCTCATAGTTGATGTCTGTATGAGTGGCAAAAGGTCTCTTCAACGGTAAAATTACTTTTTTTTCCCTGGCACTAGCATCACCTAAAACTAAGATGGCAGAAACTGCAGAAAACAGACGTGATCGACAGCATACATAAGAATGAACAAACTCAATTTTCACGACTCCTACCTAAGGAAGATAATTCCCTATTTTCAATTCAACGTAAGATCTAAAATACGACTGTAGAATTAGCCATTGAAAATGTAGAGAAGACAACAAAATTGACTCTCTAAACATAGACATTGGCGTACCCGAACCAACCACATGGTTGAAAATATAGCACAACTTTGTCTCCAGTAGTCAAATTTGTCATGACCATCTCCCCAGGTGAATCTACCCAAGTTCGTCCAAAAATCAAATTATTCACCTTCGTGGGAGGAGGTACCAACTCTAGAACCATGCCATCACGTTTAAGGACCACCCTAGTTCTGCATTCAAAAATCAAAATAACAATATAACTTCTCTTTTAAACGTGGAAAGGCATGAACCAAGAGACAGGAAGTTGTACAATACACAAATATAATGTTTAACTTCACGAGCAGGAGACATCAACAGAGCACTACGAAATCTCAAAGATACGAACAGGAAATAAAAGTTCAACCAAAGAAGAATATAGAACATACCTTCCAACAGGATATACATCAAGTGAATTCCCTAAAAATTTAGTCTTCAACTTGGATGTAATATCATACGTAAAATGTTCATTTTCAGCATGCGCTGCACTCATAGGAGGATGATGACTGACCTGCAGTATATCAACTACAGTTAACAAAAAGCAAACAAAACATGCTTATGAAGGAAGATGTGTCATAGGTTGGTTAGTTTAAAGATTTCCCTCTACAATTTTCAATATTTACAGATTATGCCTCTAAATCAGTTGAAGTAAAGGAGCCAAATCTAAGCTAAAATATAGAAAAAGAAAAGACAATCTTGAATCACCTGTTCCGAAATAAAAGTAACGCCACCATGATTAACCATCTCATAAGTCTCGCCAAGGATTGGATTAAATGGCTTCCATGTACGTTGGTAAGCATAGTAAACAGATATTGCCCAAGATGCTGCAAATGTTACAAAAGAAATGAAGACGAGCAACCTCAAAAAATTAAATGACATGTACCTTCCTAGACATTAATCAGCATTAGACTCTAAGATACACTTACAAGCATATACCATCCGCATATATGAATCCTCACATTCATCTGCTTGATCCAGAAGATATGAATACTCCATTATCTGAAATCCAAGTACACCATCAGCATCACACTTGCTTATGAAGGAGCAAAGTTTACCAGCTCAATCAGATAGCTAACCCTAATATTAACTCGTTATGAGAAACAGGATGAAATAGGAAGTGAAAAAACCTCAGCCATTTTCTGAAGCATCGTCATAGGCTCAAATATAAGCACAGGGAGAGTAACCATTGACGTCACATCCATTCCAATATATTTTTGCATCATCCTCCAGTAACTATCCCGTTCCTTGAAAAGGAAATCAGTCTCATAGCATAAATAATGTCGGTATTGTGATAGACAAAAGGGAGAAACCATATAGTCATCTTTTCTTGCTAAGGAAAGACAAAAAGTGAGAAACCATATAGTCATATTCTCTTGCTAAGGAAAGCCATTAACCATTGCTTGAGACCAATTCACTCAAATGAGGTTAAAAAATAAGATATCAAGCAGTCAAAATTTGCAGTTTGGTAGAATTTCAGAAACTTTTTTTTTTTTGTAAGTGAGAATTTCATAAACTTAAAAGGACAAAAAGAAAGAAAGAAAGAAAGAAAGAAAGAAAGAAAGAAGGGCATCCCTTGGTATCACGGAATGCTAAAATTGGAAAAAGAAAATTTAAAAGAAGGCGTAAGAAATTTTAGCATGTAATGGAATATGTTTGATAATTTTTACACAGTATGATAACCCTATATGATGTAATTTCTTTGGCAAGCAGTTGAAGCTTTAAGAAGGCACGGACAGGATGTTAGATGGGCTGCAAAAGTGTGGAAGATATGATGTAATTGTATGGTTAGCCTGCTGGAAGAGGCTAGCTACCAAAGACAGACAACAAAAATGGGGGGTTCTTCAAGAGAATAAATGTTGTATGTGCAACGACTTGATGGAAACACATGAACATCTATTCTTTGCATGTGCATATTCAAAGCGTGTTTTGGCATGGAATAGTGCATTTTATGAGCAGTCAAACCCGACGTGACCAATGGGATAGAGTGTTGCAATGGCTAGGGGACAATCGGTGGAAAAGTCCATTTCATAGAGAACTGATACTGTTGGGTTTCTCTGCAACAATCTATATGAATTGGTGGGAAAGGAATACAAGAATGCATGGTGGGGATGGAAGGCAAATGATAGAGCTGTCAAAAACCAAATCCGCTTATATGTTGGAGCATGGAGAGACATTAAGAAATCAAAAACTAACTGGGAATTATGTGTTAATTTGCTATCCCCATGTGTATATTTTACGAGTGGTGGAAGTAGCTAGATGAAGAAAATAGTAGTGTGGTACTGTGAAAACAGTAGCACCGGATGTACAGATGTCTCTTATCAATGAAATACATGGTTTTTTTATTAAATAAAATCAAATAAAATAAATCTCTGGCATGCAGGAGAAACATTTTCACTTGCAATAGTACTCAATAGGTGACCAAATAAACCTGCTTCTGAATGGAATAGGTTGTTACGAAGAGAAGGGGGTGCATCCATGGATAAAGAATATCAAAGGGAAGAGAACAGCTTACCTCCTGTTGCCATCTTCCTTTGTGAGCTTCTTCTTCCGCATCTTCTTTCCCTCCCTCAGGATTTATAACTTCCAAGCCTTCGTAACCAAGCATTCTAAGGTAAAGGAAAAGAATCAGAAATGATAAACAACTTACAACATATAAACTGGATGTGTAAGAAGATAAAGAAAGCAAAAGTAGCAGATAAGTCTTTAATAGGAGTCCAGCTTCATCAAAGCAAAGTGATGTCACATGGATGCAATACTGATGGAAGGATATTTCTGCAATCTAAGGTAATGATAGATTTTACATACTATATCAGAAACAGGGAATCCTGACAAATTTAATGACTAATCCCTTTTCATGCACTTCTACAGTGACTTCTATAACGTTTCCCAATCCACCCCAAATTCTAAATATTCCTTAGCGTGTCAGCATGCGTTAAGAGTGATACAGGCATCTTCACAGTTACAACAGCACAGAGCGCAAAAAATAAATAAAATCAATCAACCAACAAGTTTGTGATATTCCAGTAACTTTTTATACAAATAAGAATGGTATTTTCACAATGAACACAACAAGCAATGTCAACAAAAAAGGAATTGCTACATCTCGGGCCTGCTCCACATAAGTACTGTTCTTGTCCACAAAACAAAAAAAAAAATGACAGCTTCTACGTATAAAGAACACGAAGGTTTCCTTTGTCACAGAAAGCAAATATTTGATTTGAACAAGCCCCAAATTAAGGATGCTCGTCAAAGACAAGAGGAGACCCTTTAGAGAAACATCTCATAAAAATTTCACCAAGTTAATTTTCACGCTAACAGCTGTTACACCCTCAATCATGCAGTTTCTCGACGGATGACCATTTAATGAACCCAGTAAAATACACCCAAAAGGACCTAAATAATGACCAGTCCATCTATTGACAATATGGAATATAGATTCATATTCTCCAACCGAATCAGCATATATCTGCAGCTCATATTCCGGAGATAAATCTACACACCATGACAGAAGCATGAATCAAACAAAAACAACAACTCAAGCAGCAAGATTTCTAAGCTGTCCAAGAAACAAGAAAATCCAATTTATGAAGCATCAATAGTTAGAATTGACATGAAAACAAGTCTTTCAAATTGTTGAACCACAAAATTTAAAGTACCAAGTCAAGAAAGACATTTCACAATCGCAAGTAACCAGAATTAGATAACACAATTAAGGGATCACGAAAAACCTCATAACTAGAGACACGAGTCTGTTCATATGTATACACGCACCCGTTAATAGATCTGTGCATGGCGTTGCCGAAGGACGACAAACCGGAAGTCATGGCAGCAAAGAAGCCTTTATTCTGGTTCTTCTTCGGACTTCCCATTCTACTTACAATTTAAAAAACCCTACCTGATTTGAGATTTTAGTTTTGGCAAAGCCTTGGAAGAATTGAGTGGATGGATCTAGGAGAGAAAGAAATGGAAAAAGAGGTAAGATCGGAGACGACAATCTAGAAAAGGAAACAGGGACAAATAGTTGGCGGTTGTTCGTCGTATGCCTTAGGCCCGTGCTTTGACAGTCAGTTTTCAAGAAATTGGATTGACGCGTTTTGAATTTGCGTGAAGCTACAATCCCTACGGCTGAGGACTTAATATATAAAATATTGGCTGGGAAATATCCAGGCTGTCACAGGAAGTGGTTTTATGTGTTTCGAGAGCGTTGGCCAGCAGTGCTACTAAATTTAGGTCACCGATATGTAAAACTACGTCGCCTAATTTATAAAAAACATATACGCAAAATGTATTATGTATAGCTTTAATATATATGATTTAATAAAGTTATACATTCTTACCATTTCTTTCTATTTTTAATATAGTTAACGATTTCGTTGACTTTGAATTATAATTAAATAAAACAAATTGACTCACTAAATTGGCTGCGGTAGCAGTTGATCGACACAGCTTGTCGCAATTTTTATTATGGGTCATCGAGAAACAACATCAGTGTATTTCTAACACATAGTATAGTTGCGTACATCAAACCTCCTGTATCCCGCTATAGGCGCAAGCTTTTAAAGTAATTGAGTAATACAATCTTACCATTGATCACCTAAATTTAGTCATGGATTTATACAAGTCAAAGAAAAATATTAAAAACATACGAAGATTTGATCAGAGTTCGACTAGGGAAGCAGAAAGTGAGGCTGGCTCGCTAGCTCGGGTAGTGGCGTTGTGCGGTGGGATCGGGTGAAGGCCGTGTCGTTGACGCCCAATGTGTCCGTGGGACTTTCAGCTCTAGAAGTCATGCGTCAACTCAAATGGAACTTTGCATTTTGAAAGTATCCGGCGGACGGATCAAGTCATCAAAAAACAATGAAAATAAATACAACAACAACATTCCCCTATTGCATTATAAGCTTCCGCCTATGGCGGAATATAGAAAAGTCGGATGTATGCAACCATATCTATGTGTTAGAAACACTTGTTTTCAGATGACCATAATGAAAATTGTGTCTGACGATCAACTGTTACTTCACAATATAAGAAGTGCAGCCAATTTAGTGAATCATTTTGCTTTATTCTATCATATTTCAAAGTCAGAAAAGAATGTGTCATTGACTCCATTGGAAATAGAAAAAAAACACTGAAAATAAATGAGATGTTCAAATAAAATTTAATCTCTAGAATATGCAAGTGAGAAAACATTCAAAAGGTGTTCAAATATCTGTTGCAAAACAAAAATCTGGTTGTGGTCATCGATGGCAACCAAAATCTTTATATTACATTTTTTCCAACGTACTTTTGATTATTTTTTTTCTTTCAGACCTTGTACTATGAGAAATAAATATTTTTATACAAACGAATGATATTATTTGTAAAAAATGTTTATTTCGTTTAAGAGAACACGTTACAACGATTAAAAAGTAACATATGGTTTAAATGAATGTTAGGTCATATGCATATGTACTTAGACATGGTTTAAATCAAAATATAAAATCATACTTATAATTATAAACAATTGGACCATTTTATTTTATTTGTTTTTATCTTTTCCTATTCTACGACAGGTGAATTAAATTCTCTTTCAAATTCCAAATCTACCAATAAACATGAAAGATTGTTTTCTTCGATCTTCGTTGTTCATGTTTTAACTTTAAAAAAGGTAACCTCCAATTTCATGGTTACATCGAAGCGACCTTTCCAAATATCACATTGACTATAATATTCATTTCATATATACTTTTCTAAACATCCTGACGGAAAAGAATCAGGTAAAGAGAAAAGTAAAATGCCGTATAAACATTTTAGGTGCTTATATGATTAAAAAAACATTAAGCCTGAAGGTCGTCTTTATTTTATTGTTATCTACAAGTTCAGTCATGTAAATCTGTGATCAGTTGATTTTATAATATATGTGGTGGTTTTCATTTAGATCGTTATTTTTTTTAGTGATATGTTTCTTCTAAAATTCTAAATATTGCATTAAATTTTTTCCTTTCTAGTGCAATAATTGGTATTTTAATTTATCATTGATTTTCATCATACGAGGTTAATAAGAAAACAGAATACGTTATGAACAAATTACTTAGCTAAACTACTTTTACATGTTGTGGCCAGTTTTTACATTCGTCAAGATGTCTGTTTCTTTAAATCCAAATTTAAACATGATATAATTAAATTATATGATTTAAAATTACAATTATACATAATATGGTTCCGGTGCCATAAAAAGAAATAAAAGGCAAAAAGAAAATAACCAGTTCACGTTGTCAGATTCTCTATGGATTATTTGCAGGCTTTATATTTTTATTTTTATTGTTTTATCGAGGGGCAGGCTTTATATTTAAAAGGCTTTATATTTTGTCCTGTCATAGCACAACTGGTTTCGGGCAGGGATTCACGAAAGGAAGGTCACGGGTTCAATTCTTGCCAAAGATAAGAAAGCTCCTTCCCAGCAAGTGGAAGCTTCTTGGCCTGTAGGCTTGCATGCAGTGCTGTGGCTCCTTACGCAGACTACTGTATAAATGACCAAGCTCCTGCTAGCAGGCAGTTGGGTACCTGATTTACCTCTCTACACTATCTTTGAGACTGGGTGTGGCAGGGACCCTTACTGGTTGGGGTTCAACCTTTTTTTTAAAGGCTAATCTCACATCTTGTCCACCACGTGCGTCATCACTTCTTTACTCCAACAGGTCTATGCACATCTAACAACTCATTATGAAAATACACACTCACAGAATTAGCCACATAGTGAGCACCAATTGTTATAAAGACGCAGGACATTTAAGATGTACGCCAACCACTTTGACGCAAACATATATTCAGGTCTTCATCGCCAAAAGAGGCACAGGACGCTCTATCGGCATCGACATCATGTCATATCAGCCTCAGTCTTCAGGCCAGTCATACAAGTGTGCCCACCAAACTCACGTCAAAGTAAAACCATGTCATCCTGGCCTTCAATGAGAAGTCATGCCACCTCAACTTGGCCAAGATAACATTTGTTAGGCAAGCAAATTCGCCTAATGTTACAACATCTAGTGCCAACTAATCGACACTTGGCCACCATACACAAGTAAAACAGGACACGTGGGAGCGTCTGACGGTTCCAGACATACATTGGTCCATTCAATGACTATAAAAGACATTTTCGCTGATAGTTAGGACGAAAGTTTGAACATTTATTCAAACATTACAGAGAACCTTCCTCTTGAAACACACAAACTTTTCACAAAGAGACAAGTTCTCTAAATTCCAGCAAAAATTATTCCTACAATGGACCAGTCCATAACAGACTTGATCGTCGAAGAGTTTGCACCGGAGTAACAATCAAAGACCTCTAACGTTGTCTATTCATGTATGTTTTAGTAGTACATTCGCCATTTTTCTATCTGGATCACCTTTTTGATCTAAAGGGCGAACCCAACGTCACCATTTTGGCACTAAAAAGAGGGCCAAACAGACCCTAACGTTCATACTTTTTCTCCCAAAATATATAAAACTAGCCTAAAAATGGTTAGAACAAATCATAAAGGTCAGGAATCATCTCACCATCATCGGAACTAAGACCCCAACCGTCTATTGGATCATATTTTAATGGGCAAGTTGGGACCACGAAGGGGTTATCTATGAAAAACAAATGCAGGTCATTTAATATATTACACAAAACATCGGTCTGTTTCAAGCTTTGGTCGAATAGAGCCAGGAAGGCCAAAGATCATAATAATATTCCGCTAGGCCAACGGATGAATTTATAGCGGATGTAAAAGGAAAAAGAAAAAAGCCTCAAAATGACGCTCCACCTTTCACGAAAAGGCATTTGGAGTTAAGACGCGTCAATCTAAATATTCGCACCGAACTTCACAGCCTTACTACAACTACGAGGGTTCTAGGAATGAGTCATCATCAGTACACCAAGGCTACACTCAGACCATACAATTATAAAAATTGAAGATATTGTTGAGTTTACTGTGTTGAAAACTTTAAAGTGCCAAAGATTGACACATACAACGGCACATCGGACCCAAGTGATCGTCTCTTTTAGTTTTAAACGACCGTGAATTTGAAGAATGTACAAGATCCTTTGAGGTCCAGACTTCTCCTGTATGTTTGAGAGGAAAGGCCCGTAGATGATTTTAAGAGTTGTCATCCCAATTAATCTACTCTTTTAGGTAGTTGGTTTTGCGGTTTAAGGTACAGTTTGTGCCCTCTAAACCATTTACTGAAAACTCTTCACATTTGATGTCCTTAAGGCAAGGACCGGAAAAATCTGTTATTTGATACATGTAACGCTTCATAGGCGAGTCTTTAGATGTCAGATACCGCATTGATTGTGTGATAGTTGCAGCATTTGTAAATAGACTGAGACAAAGTTGTCTTTTTTGCCAGCTTGTCGAGGAGAACCCTAAATCTCTTATGGAAGGCTTGGAAAATACCCACCAGTTTGTATGTGGTGAAGATGCAAACAGACTGAAAAGAGAACCCAAGAAGGCATACATAAAAGCAGGTCAAGCTGAAACAAAGAAAGAAGCTTACAAGGAGCTGAAAGATAAGCACAGTGCCTTTGATCGGCTATGAGGCAAAGATAAGGAAGGACTACCCTTATTAGCTTCAAAATAACATATCATGCCCGTCTTGAAGAAAAATGGATTTCGAGAGGATTTGCAACCATTATCAAGGATGAGGTCCAAAGAAATCCCTAACTATACTACAAATATCATCGGGATATTGGTCATGACACTATAAATTGTAGACAGTTGACTACATCAATCGATAGCCTTATCGAAAGGGATCACCAGTAACAATTCTATGACCCAAGGTGAATACTGCATAATCGACTGGATTTTGCCCGGCCTCTTTCCGATGAAAAATAGCAGGAAATCAACCTCCTAACCACTAAGATGAAGAAGTTAACCCTGATGTTGTAGGCCAACATCAGGTGAATGCAGTTATTTACACAATTTCTGGTAGACCGTATTTGCCGAGGTCAAGGCCGAACCACAAAAGGGAACGAAGTTTACGTCATCCATCCCAAAAGAATGTCAAGTTTTCACATGAACTAACATATCGGCCCGAGGATTTGGCCCTCATGGGGTACGGCAACGAAGATCACCGATTGACATTCTCATCAATCTGGCCTCAGAAAACACTTTCAAGGTACACAAGGTATACGCTGATACATACATTCTGCCAAAATTATGTATCATAATTCTTTCAAGCACTTGGGCTGTAAGACAGATCATTACATCTTGTATCGATCATGTTATTTAGGTTTTCTAGAGTGTCCGTTCAACCAGTAGTTTTGGTTAGGTTGTCGTGACTTTCGACGAACATTCAAGGTGTCAAACTTTATGGGTGGATCTTGTTTTTGTAAAAGAGAGGTCATCCTATAACATTCTGCTTGGCAGATTGCTCTGATTGAGTTAGAGCCAGTCGTATCTCCATTGCACGTCAACCTAAAATTTCCAAATCGAGCCGAGGTGAAAAACAGGCATGTGGACTTACAAGTGGCACAATTACAATCTATCATGAAATCTACACAAATCTGCCGCATCTTGGCGCCACTCAAACTATAGAAAGTTTGGTGTACCAACCGAGATAGCGACCCCCTATCTATAGTATCAACGAAAAGAGTGGAGTAGTCTGGGATGCAGGGAACATAAGAAACGACAGGCTGCCGTCTGGAGGAGGATTCTGGGGATGCAGTCGTTGGCTCAACAGCCGAAGTGATGCCACTAGACTTGCTAGTGGCTTCCGCCGGCCCTTTCTGCTTCTTAACAGGGTGGAGATTGTCGTTTCTGGCGTCAGAAGTGGCCTTCTCCGAGTAGCTAAAAAATTCATACCTCTCATGTATGCCAACAATGTATAAGGCTCTGTCGAAGATATTTTGAGAATAAGATGCAAAACACATGGATGACATATATAATGAAAGAAATAACGCTTACTTGGTATAGGTGGACGGGAATCGAAGGCAAAGAAACAGAACGTCATAAAGAAGATAAACAGACGGTGGCTCAAGGAGACTACAGTGAGTGGCATAAAATGCAACAGAGAGGAAGAGAGTTTAAGACATTTCAAATGTAAAAGTAAGGAAGAAAATGAACAGTCGGGCGCCTTGGGAGAATAAAATTTGATTCTGAGAAATTTCTGCTCCTTAAAATTTCAAACACGCTATTCAAAATGTGTATAAATGGGAGAAGTAAATTCGCGCAGTTGTACATGATCCGAAAATTGTGCTAGGGAATATCATTATTATGGAGTGCGGCAATTACCATATAAGGGAAGGACACGTCAGAGGTGCACAACAATCAATCAGACAGAAGATTTGTCTGTTACCAAAAGATCCACCTTATCATTTAAGTTGGCAAAGCTGATCAGGGGACATCTAATGAGGGAAAATCTACACGCTCACATAATTGAAAAGTGTAATTAGGTCGCCTCCCATATAGTCAACACCAACAGTTCTCGTAAGGATGCATGACGTCCACGATGTACTACTTTGACTTCAACACACTTTTAGGTTGGCATCGCCAAAACTAACTCCGTTGGCGTCGACATCATCTCAGGTCAACCTCAGTCATCAGGTCGGCCACACATGTGTGCCCACCAAACTCAGATTAAAGTAAAATCATCTCAGTCAGTCCTTCAGCGCGGCAAGTTATTTCACCTTAGCTCGGCTTAGACAACCTTTGCCAGACAGACAGCTTCGCCTTATGTTACGACACCTGATACCAACTTATCGACACTTATCAATATACACAAGCGTGAGAGGACAATTAGCAGAGTCTGACGGCCTCAAACATACATTGGCTTAGTCAACGACCATAAAAAGCATTTCCACTGTCAGTAAAGCGGCAAGTTTGAACAGATATTCATACAATATAGAGAACATTCCTCTTGAAATATACAAAATTCTCACAAAGATTCATGTTATTTAAAATTATAGCAAAAAATTATTCCTATAATGGAGCAGCTGATAACTGACTTGATTGTCGAATGGTTCACACCGGAATAACCCTAGGACTTCTAACATTATCAATACTTGCAGGTTTCAATGGTAAATTCAACCATATTCTATCCATATCAACTTTTCTATTTATATTTTCATCAACCGTCAACTGAACAATCATTATATTACTAATAATAAATTAAGATTATTAATAAAATAATTAATAAATTCAATCTATTTATATTTTCATCAACTGTCAACTGAACAATCATTATATTACTAATAATAATTTAAGACTATTAATAAAATAATTAATAAATTCAATTCTTCTAACCTCTCCAACTCCGTCTCTTCAAGTGATTCGGTTTTGTTCTATCTTCTGTTTCCTCTCATCTCATCGTCCCCACAAGCCCTAGGTGGATTGGTTTCAGTTCCTGCCGAATCTGTTCTGCGGTTTTGTGATTATTATTGTTATATTCTGCAATTCTAGTTAGCAAAAGGGTCGGCTTTAATCTGAATTTTCGTCATGAGGGAGAGAAAATCCGCTAAGTCCAATCAGCAACAACAGCAGGTGCAGCAGAATGGTCATTTATCGCGGTTCAAATTCGCCAAATTATTGGATCCGGAGGCGTCTTGGGATAAGGTTTCTGCTTTAGATCTTCATTGTTAAGTATTTAGTTTCTATTTGGTTTCGAACGGTCGCAACCCTCACTAATGTGAGTCAGTAGATTGGCTTTTTATTGCATCTGATTGGGATTTCATGTTGTTAAGTATTAGAGCAGCAAATTGGATCGAGTCACTTTGAATAAGTCCTATCTCTGATTGCAATTATTTGTTAATTGAATTGCTTTTTTTGGTTGCTGCTGCTAATGGGTAACAATTTGAATTTTGGGTGGTGGAATGAAACAGTTATTGTGGTATTGCTTACAATTTTTTTTTAAAAAAGAACAGTTATTGTGGTAGTTACTTGGTTGTGCTGTGACATCGGGAATCTGGATTAGGACAAAGGTTGAACTTCTTGATTTTAAGTTGAGGTAGAAGACTGTTTACTGTTAATATGATTTGAGACCTTCTCATAGAAAGATGCCTAATTCTTTAGTGCTTCTCATGCATCAAAAATTCGAAGAGTAACATTGTCTAATAACATAGTTTTCTTTTTATGTTCTCGTCTGCCCTGACTTTTCCGCTTCTTCCAAGCAAAATTATACGGATTGTTCCAATAATTGAACTCTGCGTATATGCTTTTCTAGGTGTACAACTTTTATTTTACTTTAGCTTTGGCATTCATATTGCCTTAAATGTTGATTTGGCACCCGCAGAAATTGCCTTGTGCTCAGTGATTTTATACCATCAGAGTGAAAGAAATACTATAAGATATTTACCTTTTTGTCTTATATCGCCTTTTCTGCGTCCGTCTGTAGAAGTTTTGAACCTGTAGGGGCAGTTTGTTTGTGGAAACCAGTTGCAGATTTGAATATTGATTTGCTATGAACTTGTCCGATGAAGTTCAGAAAGGTGATGCATATAAGCCTCTGATGGTTACTTAGGTCTTTTGCAACTTCAGAGTATCTTCCCGTTCTAGATTTTGGTCATTGAGTAATTACTGAAAGTAGTTTCATCTTATCTCAGCTTGTACCAAACATAATTTGATAATCATCTTTTTTAACTACATGGCCCAATCTAATCCGTTCTCACAAGAAGTACCGGTGCTGAAGAGTTTCACGTATAT
>AP025041.1:3521444-3634042 GCA_036186865.1 Eustoma russellianum
GCAGATTTGGGTTTGGGTTTGTTTTCCTGCTTCATGGTGTGGATGGGAATGCCCATTGTTCATGGTGTCATTACTTGAGCTGTGTCCCAACTCCTCTATGGAGTTGCAAGGAACCACAAGAAGCACAATGCCAGGTAAACTTATCCATTTTCTCAAGGCCGGCTTCAATACTTTTCTCCCCATTCCTTGTTTTCTCGAGCACTTAATCATAGTCTACTTAGTACTATATATACAAACTGTAAGATTGTGTCCCTTGTGAATTTTAGTTATATGATTTATAATTAAATCCTAATTGGTTATTTACGAAGAGTTATCTAGAAGGGTTATGTCTTTTAAGTTAATAGACATAATTCTTCATTAAAGGGACATGTCCATTTATCAAAGGGGTGTTATGCCAAAGGTTATGATGGAAGTGCCTTTTGGTTACCTATAAATATGGATGAAGGTCCTCTCTTCACCCTGCCATTGTCTTTACTTATCCATCAAAGTAATCATTATAGTAAGGGTTAGTGGAGAGAAACCTCCGTTCAAGTTCGTGTTCGTCTGCATCAAAGTTGAAGGTTCCTCTCGTCAAAAACACTTCCGCTCAACATACAATGGAGAAAGGTACGCTTCCGCTAAACGTCCTCTTGTAGTTGTGAATTGTTTGTGTATGTAAAAGCATAGATTTCTAGATCCTGAAGACTTAATTGCTTACATGTGGTATCAGAGCAATTTAGAAATTTATGTTTTTCATAATTTTGTTGTTCACGGTAATACAATTTCCTCTGCCGTGGGCAATTACTTCTAGAACCACGAAGTCTGGTTAGGATAGAAATGTAGTTCAAAACTTCTGGGTATTTGAAGGAAATTTATCGGACAATTACAAAATAAAATAATTGGTTAGACATGTACTGTTCTTCCCACACATGTTGCTGAATTTCCTTTCCTTTTGGGTTTTTCAAGAAACGTAGAGGAAAAAGAAATGGTGCAAATGATTAAAGGTGGCCAATAAGTAACATCACTAATGAAACAGCCAATATGGTATTACGTATCTTTGTTGTTCATCAATAATAATTGCTTTAGCTTTCTGTTTTTATATTGACATTCTCTTTCGAGTATGATGCCATTTGCCTTCTTGATCTGTAAAGACTCAATTTTCTGCATTTACTGTAAAACCAAATGCATGAATAGTAAGTTTGATAGATAATAATTTATTTTAATCTACATTCTTGATGGAGGGAGATTACTTAAGATTCTTTCGGTCCGCAAGAAATCAATTTGATGTTTTCTGTAAGTTGCCTTTGTTGGTTCAATGGCCCATGTTACTAAATTTTTCTTGAAACGTCAAAGGGTATCAAGGCGTGCAGTTTATTTGGTGTTTATGTCTGCATTAACTGTAATGGAGGTTGGCCCAAGTCAATACTTAAGTTTGACATTTTTTTGAGAATGTGGGAGCCAATACTTAAGTTTGACATTTTTTGAGAATGTGGGATTCATATTGTTGACAGTATCTTAATGGTGGTACCATTATGGACTTGATGTGGAAATGTTTTGACCCCAATCCTGCGGGATCCCCAAAACACACAAATGTCCTTTTCGACCATGTGTAAAAGATTGCTATAATTAATATCTTATTTGAATCATTATCATAGTTGCTCATGCACGCACATCATATCTGGTTTTGATTGCATATCATTTTATTGTTGAATTTTTCATGTCATTCGAAAGGTATTATTTAGATCAATTGTTGATCATGTATTCAAGCTTGTGGCAAATACAAAAGGTGAATTACTGATATAATGAAGTTGTGATAAATACACCGTGCACGTAATTTCTGTCTAAAAGTCGGTACTTAAGCGGGACCGTCTGTGACCCCACCGCACGGCCTGGGACTTTACGTGGAATGGTAATACTGTCTAGGAAATTGATTCATGATCTTTCCTGGGTATTGCTGAATCGGTTCACTTCACATTTTCATTATGATCTCATCTTTGTTGATGTCATATAAGGGGTTTTATCATATTATATAATTTGTTAGTCGCCAAAGTGATCAAGTTATTAATATGATAAAATTAAAGTTATGATAAATTAAAGAATGACATTATAGATATGTGTTTAATTTATTATGGAATAATCATGTAATCGCCCAAAGGTTGATTAAATGTTCTATAATAAATGTGCTAGTTGGTGTATATGTTATTTAGTTTATTTGCATATCCAAAGATAGCATATAAATCTAAGTAGCATAGTTTACCAAATTAAAGTTTATTATAGTTACATATCTTAATATTTCCCAAAGGAGAGTTTTGATGTATTTTATGTGAGTCTCCATTAGTTTATAATCTGAATTTATGTGATTCATTACTTGCAGTACCTGCTTCTACTTCGTTGCTTTCACATGCTGCGTCCATTCCATTCAACGGTTTGAATTTCTCAGAATGGAGTGAACAAATCCGGTTCCATTTAGGCGCGTTGGACCTGGATATGTCACTCGAAGAGGAGAAACCAGGTGACATCACTGATGAGAGCAGTGATGATGATAAGTACCATTATAGAGCCTGGGAAAGATCAAACCGGTTGAGTTTAATGTTTATGCGAATGGCGGTTGCAAGCAACATTAAGTCTACCCTTCCTAAAACTGAAAGTGCTAAGGAATTTATGGCCAATGTGGAAGAATGTTCTCAAAGTGCTGACAAGTCGCTTGCTGGTATATTAATGAGTAGTCTGACTACTATGAAGTATGATGGCTCACGTACTATGCAAGAGCACATTATTGAAATGAGAAATTTGGCAGCAAAATTAAAGAGTTTGGGGATGAACGTGGATGAGTACTTTTTGGTGCAATTCATCCTGAATTCCTTGCCTTCTGAAGAGTATGGTCCATTTCAAATGAATTACAACACTATTAAGGACAAGTGGAGTGTTAATGAATTGACCAATATGCTCATTCAAGAAGAGACAAGATTAAAGAATCAAAGGACTCATTCTGTTCATCTCGCAAAGTATCAGGAAGCTGGAAAGAACATAAAAAAAAGAAGAAGAATAAAAGAGATTTGCATATCTGAATGAGTCTTCTTCTCAAATCCACAAAAAGGGACGTAAGGAAGGCGTTTGTCATTTCTGTCATAAACCTGGACATTACAAGAATGACTGCCTGAAACGTAAAGCGTGGTTTGAAAAGAAAGGTAATCCAATTGCCTTTGTATTTTTTGAGTCATACTTTACTGAAGTTCCTATTAATACATGGTGGATTGACTCTGGTTCTACTGCTCATATTTCCAACTCGATGCAGGGATTCCTTTCAATCCAAACCGTAAGAAATGAGTTTGTATACATGGGAAATAGAGACAAAGCTCCAGTGGAAGGAATTGGCACTTATCGTCTGATATTAGAGACTGGACATTGTCTGTATTTATATCAAACTCTATATGTACCAAGTTTTTCCCGTAATCTAGTTTCATTACCGAAACTAGATAAAATGGGATTTAAGGTTGAATTTGGTTTTGGTTGTTTTAGTTTGTTAAGAACAACAACGTTATTGGTTCTGGAATCCTATGTAATGGTCTCTACAAAATTAATCTTAAAGTTTCTTCTGTTGAGACCTTAACGACAGTGCATCATAAAGTTGGAATGAAACGTAGTATGATAGAAGAGAATTCTGCTTGCTTGTGGCATAAACGTTTAGGTCATATATCCAAGGAAAGGATGGAAAGATTAGTTAAAGAAGATATTCTTCCTGACTTGGATTTTACTGATCTTGGAGTATGCATTGATTGTATTAAAGGAAAACAAACAAGGCACACTTCAAAGAAAGGCGCCACAAGAAGCACACAGCTTCTTGAAATAATACACACCGATGTGTGCGGACCGTTTGATGTTCCTTCTTTGGAAAAGAAAAGTATTTTATCACCTTTATTGATGATTTCTCACGTTATGGTTATGTCTATCTATTGCATGAAAAGTCTCAATCTGTAGATGCACTTGAAATCTACATCAATGAGGTTGAGAGACAATTAGATAGAAAGGTGAAAATCATCAGATCTGATAGAGGTGGTGAATACTATGGAAAGTATAATGAATCGGGACAAAATCCTGGTCCATTTGCTAAGTTCCTTGAAAAGCGTGGTATTTGTGCTCAGTATACAATGCCACGGACACCAGAACAAAATGGTGTGGCAGAAAGGCGTAATCGTACCCTCTTGGAAATGGTTAGGAGTATGTTAAGTCATTCAATTTGCCTTTATCCTTATGGATGTATGCCTTAAAAACTGCCATGTATTTATTGAACAGGGTTCCTAGTAAAGCAGTTCCTAAAACTCCTTATGAGTTGTGGACTGGAAGGAAACCTAGTTTAAAGCATCTACATGTATGGGGTTGCCCAGCAGAAATAAGGATTAATGATCCATATGAAACAAATTGGACTTCCGAACGATCAGTGGGTTTTTCATTGGATATCGGAGAAGTCCAAAGGATACAGGTTTTACTGTCCTAACCATAGTACGAGAATTATTGAGACTGGAAATGCTAGATTCATCGAAAATGATGAAACTAGTGGGAGTGTTGAACTACGTAACATCAACATTAAAGAAGTTGTTCCTAAAACTATTATAGACAAAGATTACAGTCAAGAACAACATGTTGATGATCAAGTAGTTCAGAATGATAATGTCAACAATGATTCTATAATAGAAGAACCACAATTAAGGAGATCTCAAAGGGAAAGAAAATCTGCAATTCCCGATGAATATGTGGCTTATCTACAGGAATCAGAAATTGACATGATCATTAATGATGATCCAGTTTCATTTAAGCAGGCCATTGAATGTGATCATTCTAGTGAATGGATTGATGCCATGAAAGATGAGTTAAAATCTATGGATCAAAATCAAGTCTGGGATCTTGTCGAATTACCTAAAGGTTGCAAGAAAGTTGGTTGCAAATGGGTCTTCAAAACAAAACGAGACTCGAATGGTAATATCGAAGATATAAAGCTAGACTGGTTGCCAAAGGTTTTACTCAGAAAGAAGGCATTGATTATAAAGAGACATTTTCGCCGGTGTCTAAGAAAGATTCACTTAGAATTATAATGGCGTTGGTAGCTCATTATGACTTAGAGTTACATCAAATGGATGTCAAAACTGCCTTTCTTAATGGGAATTTAGATGAAGAAGTTATATGGATCAACCGGAAGGTTTTTCCGTTGAAGGAAAGGAACATATGGTGTGTAAATTAAAGAAGTCAATATGGACTTAAACAAGCTTCCCGACAGTGGTACCTCAAATTTAATGACACTGTGACCATTTGGTTTTAAAGAGAACACCGTTGATCGGTGTATATATATGAAGGTCAGTGGGAGCAAGTTTATTTTCCTAATCTTATATGTTGACGATATTTTGCTTGCCACTAATGATCTTGGTCTATTATACGAGACTAAGAATTTCTTTCCAAGAACTTTGAAATGAAAGATATGGGTGAAGCGACTTATGTGATCGGAATTGAAATTTTCCGTGATAGATCACAAAGAGTATTAGGGTTATCTCAAAAGGCCTATATCAATAAAGTTCTTGAAAGATTTAATATGGAAAAATGTTCATCTGGAACAGTTCCAATTCAGAAAGGGGACAATTTCAGCTTAAAACAATGTCCGCAAAGTGAATTGGAAAGAGAAAGATGAAAAGTATTCCTTATGCATCACTTGTTGGGAGCTTAATGTATGCACAAACTTGTACCAGACCAGATATTAGCTTTGCTGCCGGAATGTTAGGCAGATATCAAAGCAATCCTGGGATGGATCATTGGAAGGCTGCAAAGAAAGTTCTCAGATACTTGCAAGGAACTAAGGACTACATGCTCACTTATAGAAAAATGGATCAATTAGAGGTGGTTGGATATTCAGATTCAGATTATGCGGGATGTGTTGATTCAAGAAAATCAACATTTGGCTATTTGTTCCAATTAGCCGGAGGGCAATCTCGTGGAAAAGTGCGAAGCAGTCTGTCATTGCTGCTTCTACCATGGAGGCTGAGTTTGTGGCATGTTTTGAAGCCACTATTCAAGGTTTATGGCTGCGGAATTTTATTTCAGGGCTTATGATTGTCGACAGTATAGCTAGGCCGCTGAAAATTTATTGTGACAATGCCGCAGCAGTCTTCTTTTCTAAAAACGACAAGTACTCTAAAGGTGCTAAGCATATGGAGATAAAGTACTTTGCCGTTAAAGAAGAAGTTCAGAAACAAAGAGTGTCGATTGAGCATATTAGCACCGGTCTTATGGTAGCAGATCCATTAACGAAGGGATTGCCACCAAAGATATTTCATGAGCATGTTGAACGTATGGGTATTGTTAGACGTCATGAATGATATGTATTAATGTATTGACACTCTGAGCTCAATAAAAGTTATTTGTTTCTGATATTTCCTGTTTCTGATTATTGTGTATACATAAGCGTGTCAGAATTATGTTACAGGAATGAATGTTTATTAAATTTGTATTTTACTCTTCACTAAAGGTTGTAGTAAGGACAAGTTTATTGATGTAGTACATGGAAGAGTTTATCAAAATGGATGATTTACAACCGCCATGACTCACATTAAACTTTACTTACTCACAACATTATAGAGACCAATATTATAGTTAAAGGATTTAATATATACTAAAGTGCACATTATGGTTTTATAGATCATATAAAAGTCACAAGGAACAAGTGGGAGATTGTAAGATTGTGTCCCTTGTGAATTTTAGTTATATGATTTATAATTAAATCCTAATTGGTTATTTACGAAGAGTTATCTAGAAGGGTTATGTCTTTTAAGTTAATAGACATAATTCTTCATTAAAGGGACATGTCCATTTATCAAAGGGGTGTTATGCCAAAGGTTATGATGGAAGTGCCTTTTGGTTACCTATAAATATGGATGAAGGTCCTCTCTTCACCCTGCCATTGTCTTTACTTATCCATCAAAGTAATCATTATAGTAAGTTAGTGGAGAGAAACCTCCGTTCAAGTTCGTGTTCGTCTGCATCAAAGTTGAAGGTTCCTCTCGTCAAAAACACTTCCGCTCAACATACAATGGAGAAAGGTACGCTTCCGCTAAACGTCCTCTTGTAGTTGTGAATTGTTTGTGTATGTAAAAGCATAGATTTCTAGATCCTGAAGACTTAATTGCTTACACAAACCACTTGTATAGAAAAGTTAATCCTAACCTAGGTTTGTTTCTTTGAACCCAGTTAGTAACATACAATGTAGGATTTATGATGCAACCGTTATCATGGCACTTGGTAGTCTGACGGTTATGTCGTATAGAATTGTCAAATATTCATACTCGCTTCATCTATCCTACTTCGTTGGTCAAGAAGGTTCAAGAAGGCCCTCACGTGGCTTCCAATATATAGCTCAGTTGTTACTCGTGTTGGAAAATTGCTCCAAAAAAAGGTTGCAGGTTCGAACCGGGTCACATGCAGCCTGGGCCAGTAATGACTCTGCCATTGTATCCGGCCCAATTAGGTTAAAGGGTTGCTGACCCAGTTTGCATTAGCCACCCTGTGTGGGTTCTGGCAAAACCTTACCAACCTAGAAAGCCGCTGAACTCTTGATTTGCATCATCTACGAAGCTCCATAGGACTAGAGCAGTGGGGGCCTACGGGGCCAGCGGTATTGGTCTTTTCCTCCAAACATAAAAGGGCCTCGCATCTAAGTATAGATCTAGTCTCTGGCTAGTAAAGAGGTTATGTTTATTCTGTTTTCTTTTTTTGTCTATGAAGTCCATGTATTTATGTAACATCTCGCCCTACATTAGTATGATGCATAGTAATGGTTGTGGATCCATGCAATGGTGCAGGCTAGCCGGAGCGGGAATCAACTGACTTTGACATGCCTAGGGAATCAAAAGAGCAGATCTTTTGTACTGAATGATGAAGACAGCACGGCTTTGTTGCAAAAGCTATGTGGTCGGCTTTGTAATATGTAATCTACAAATGCAAAATTTAGCATCATTTGCCTGCGTTTTACTTGATCTATGGAGGCAGGAAGCAGCATATGAGACCTTAAGAGGATGATCAGAACATAAATTCGCTAAAGGGTCGTGTATTATCTCTGTTTTTCCCTTGGCCTTTGATGAATCCATTTGGTGAATCTATACAAACATTTTTTGCTTTCTGATATGTTCTTTTGTCGTATTTTCTATGCATTTGAATTCACTAGTTAGACGTGTCAGTAAGGGTTAGTTCAGCTACAAAAGACCGTTCATTTCAAGATCTCTTTTAGTAAAGGATCTCTGAACTTTTATATAAACCCACACAAGACCAAAGTTGCTAGAATATCTTGACTTTTTATTAAAAAACAGTCACCTCTAAGTGAACTTTTTTTAGAAAATAAAAATAAAAAATGACTTCACTAGTTAGACGTCAAAGTGATTTAGCTCTAGGAATGACCAATGTGATGATGGCTGAGGTATAAAACTCATGAGTATCCTACCCTTATGATATTCATTCTGTTCAGTTCATTAACTTTTGCTAACTGATTTTTTCTTTCCCTTTATGTCGCTACCGAATCACTAAGATGCCTCAGTTTTACTTTTTCTTTTTAATACTAGTCTTAAAATAAATCACGCCGAAAGAACGCGATATCTGTAAAACTGAAATATCATATAATTTTCAATATTGCGCATCCAAAATAAAAAAACATATATAGTTCTTTTTATTGAATGGGAATAGGACTTGAGTGTTTTTGTTTTTCTTGTAATAAGAATACAAATCATTAGAAAATTAAAATGGCACCAAACGTTTTAGTCCGATAAGTCAACTCATTCGTGAAACTAACTTGACATGAAAACCTTAGCGACATAACTTTTAAAAAAAAGTTTGTTTATCAACATTGTTCTTCAGATTAAAAGACTCTTTTTCTTTTCTATATAATCGATTTCACCAAACACAACAACAATAACAACAATCATACTAAAGTATATCCGAACAACAAAAGTTATCAGTAAAGTCTGTGGAAGATGAGCGACAGACAAACAATAACTCTATCACCAAACTAAATTGTACCAACACATGCCAATTTATCAAACAAGACTAAAGATGAAACAAAACTGACCAAATCAACCATATTAACCATAAATCAAAACTCCAGCGACAAGCACATGATATCAAAAGTGCCTGTGTGCGTTATTTTTGGTCATGGAGAATAATGTCATTTGTAGAGGTTTGAGCGATCTCATTGGCAACTCTAATGTAAATGCCTAATTCCAAGTTTTCCTGTGTATTGCACTGTTGATATTTCTATATGTTTTTATTATTATCGTCTCAAAACTAACTCAATTTAAAAATATATTAAATAATTAAGATATAAAGTTAATACGTAAAATAACTAAAATATAAAAACAGAAAAGGGAAAGGAAAATGAAAACATTTGTGACCAATAATCGTCATAACACGTGTCGTTCGTCTTCCCTTTCCCTGCTTCGGTTTACTTTCCCCTGGTTCAGAGGATGAGTGCCTGCTCTTACTGAATCCGCTGCTCATCCATCAGTCCCCCGTGTCTGAATCAAATTGGTAAGCACACTTTCGATTTCGATGTCGCTAATTGCTTATGCTGTTGCTTTTGCCATAGAATTTCAGGTTTTTTTTTTTTTGCTTTTCAGTTTAGAGCATATCTTGATCCGAACTTTCGATTTTTCCGCAATCGTGTATAACTGGTCATGTTTTTATGTTTTGTTGAACGCGTTTCACTTTAATGCCTAATTGCAGTATCTGGTGTTCGGGCGGCTAGTTTCCGTTATTTAATTGTTTTGGTTTGTTGTTAATTTCTTAGATTCAAGGAGAATGACTGAAGACGTCGAGATGACAGAGCACCCAGCTCTATCTCCAGCTATCTCAGCTGCCCCCTCCACGCTGCAATGTCGGTGCATTTTTCGATGTTTTAGTTTTGGCAATGTTATTTTATTTTCTTTTTGATGAGTGTGTTTTCATATGGAAACTGTTGGTCTTTTAGGTTTGAAAGACATCGCTTGCTTAATTGAGAGTGGGGCAATACACGTGAAGTCCGTAGGATCTTGAAGGCAGTTCGTTTGACTATGGGTTTGAGGAAGCAGCTTCAAGCCTTGGACGTTTCCTTGTTCTTGAATTTCGCCCTTCCAACTGGTTCTGAGGTCCATAGTCGGTTGTCTTCTTACATGGCCAAGGTACTTCTCCAGATATCACTTTTCTGTTTTGATAAGCCGAAAATAAATAATCTGTACACTGCTTGTCTATTGCGTCTATTTTTATAAGTGGATGAGAGTAGTAGTGTCTGTTGTCCTCGAACAATGATTGTGTACAAAAAGGTCAATCCAAATGTTGATGATTTGCAATTTCTGGTTTTGTTGGTGTGGACCATATTGTGGACAGTGGTGAACTCAGTGACTGCTTTTGACATTCTGCTAAGTTGAATCAAACATACGACATTGAGGAAGAAGCGTGTGTTCTTGTAGATTAGGGAGGGAGTGGCTGAGGAGAAGATAAATGGAAAGGCACTCAGTTACAGTTAGTCTTCCTTATTTTGGATTAGCAAAACGTATAGCGCTCTAGAACATATGACCAGACGGGAATGTCAGGATGTATAATCATTTCAGGAATCATATATTTTGTGACATTGTGTGGGCAAACCTAGCAGACATAAGCTACGATTGCCTTGGATCTTATCCTCAAAATGAGGGAATTTCTATCACTAGAAATGGATTGGAAAAGTACAATGAATTTGTTAGTGTCTTCTTCAAGTAGTTTGAACTATATAAGAAGATGAACAATGCCTTTCCTTGTTGACATAATTCTCGCTTCCCATGGATGGCAAATGAAATACTTTGTAACTGAAATGTTGGACAGTAGTTTGAACTATATAAGAAGATGAACAATGCCTTTCCTTGTTGAGTCCTCTGTATAGGGTATATGCTGGTCGAGCTTGTCATTTGTTATTGTGCTTTAACCAGTGAACATGTGATCATTTTCTTCTTGCTAAGTTTTTCGTTTTTCATTAATGGGAGGATAAGCCTGTTATAGAAGTGTAGGATGAGGCTGTGTCTAATAGATCCTAAGTGTCTGGAGGATGTTGGTTCTTTATAGTGAACTTTGCTACATGTTCAATTACTGTAACTTGATAAGGCTGTTTATAAATGAAGTGTGTTCCATATGTTTTACTAGGAGCATGACATGGAAGATTCTGCAACAATTGCAAATCATGCTGCTGGAAAGCATATCGTTCCAGAGCTTGAGATGTACTGTTTTTTGCTTGTTACTCTATTTCTTATAGATCAGAAGAGATACAGTGAGGTATATCAAGTAGTTAGATCTCCTTTTGTTGTCATCTATTTCAGTATATTTGCATATGTGACACTGGTGGTATTTGGTTGCTTTTCAGGCTAAGGAATGTTCCTCTGCAGGCATTGAACGCTTAAAGAGTATTAATAGGAGAACTCTGGATGTTTTAGCATCTAGGCTATACACTTACTACTCATTGAGCCATGAACTCACTGACAATCTTGTAGAAATTCGAGGGTGAGCTTTATAATATTCAAAAACAAATGGTTAAGTACATATATGCATGTGGAATGTATGCTGGACCCTTCCTATTTCTTTTTAAGTTCCAATTTTCCTGTTCTAATCAAATGATACCTTAACCTGTCAACAGCAACCTTCTTGCTTTACATAGGATTGCAACACTCCGTCATGACGAGTTGGGCCAGGTTTGAAACTGAAACTGTAGAAGTAGGTCAATGAGAAGCTATGAACTACAGTTCTTGACTTGTTTGTATGATGCAGGAAACACTACTCAATTTGTTGCTTCGGAATTATCTTCACTACAATTTGTATGACCAAGCTGAGAAACTGAGATCAAAGGCGCCACGTTTTGAAGCTCATTCGAATCAGCAGGTAATCAGTTGTTTAATTCTCCTTTAGTTCTAACCTCGTGAATGCTTGTCCTTTGCTCCAGACACCTGGACCATTTTTTTAAAATTTGGCATGTTATCCTTTAAGTTTACAAGGTGGAGCATCCACTATAATATGGGTCTCTGTATCCTCCTCCCTCCCCCTTGCCTCTGCTGACCTAGCCCTCTTGTTCTCTTCCTGGCTCTTATCTCCCCCCACCCCCTGCTTCCCGACAAAGAAATACACAACCAAAAGAAAAAAAAAAAAGGGAAAACCACCAAGCAAGCAGCTCACTTGCTCTTATACTGGATTTTTTTGTTTCATTTTAAAGTAACATACGAGAAGGATTTCTCTGGGCTGTTCAAACTTCTGCCTCTGAAATTATGTGATGGAGTTGAACTTTCTTTGGACTAAATGTGCTTATTTTCTTTGCTATCTAAATTGCTAATTGTGGTTTTTCCCCCCTCCAGTTTTGCCGTTATCTATTTTATCTTGGGAAGATCAGGACCATCCAGTTGGAGTATACTGATGCTAAAGAGTCCCTCTTGCAAGCTGCCAGAAAAGCCCCTGTAGCTGCTCTTGGTTTCCGAATCCAGTGCACTAAATGGGCTATTATTGTGCGACTACTGCTTGGGGAGATTCCTGAGAGGACTGTCTTTATGCAGAAGGGAATGGAGAAAGCTTTGCGTCCATATTTTGACCTTACAAATGTGAGTCTGGACCTGTACTACTAATCTGAAAAATCCGTTGGCATGTTTGTATTAGGAAATGGATCCCGGAGTAGGAAGTATGATTTATTATTGGTATTCTGTGCAAGTAAATGTAGGAAATAGTTATCTTGGCATGTCAAGCATTCTCTGAAGACCCATATCTGTGCTTGGTTTAGATTGTGAGATCTTACCTGCACAATTTTGTTTATTGGTAATTATGGATTTGTTAATTTGTTTGTAAATACTAATATAAAAAGTAGCATAAATCCGATATAGTGTATATTGCCTTTGTACGATATTTTTTCTTTCATCTTTTGCTTAATATTGTGTTACGGAATGAACTTGTAGAATCGTAATGTTAGCTAACTTTGTTCTAATTGTATGAAATCCTTTCCTCAGGCTGTTCGGATTGGAGATCTAGAGTTGTTTAAAACAGTTGGTGAGAAGTTATCCAGCACATTCGGAACAGATCGGACAAGCAATCTGATCGTGAGGCTTCGGCATAATGTCATTAGGACAGGGCTGCGTAACATCAGTATCTCATATTCCAGGATTTCATTAGAAGATGTCGCGAAAAAGTTGAGATTGGATTCACCTAACCCTGTTGCTGATGCAGAGAGTATTGTTTCCAAAGCAATCAGAGATGGTGCTATTGATGCTGCTATAGATCACTGTAACGGGTGGATGGTGTCAAAAGAAACCGGCGATATTTACTCCACAAATGAGCCTCAAATTGCTTTCAATTCTAGGATTGCTTTCTGCCTTAATATGCATAACGAGGCTGTGCGAGCTTTAAGGTTCCCTCGGGATACAGGAAAAGAAAAGGAAAGCGCAGAGAAGAGGAGAGAGAGCAACAGCAGGAGCAAGAAGTCGCAAAAATATAGCTGAGGAGGATGACGATGAGTTCTGATGACCTCATAGTGCTGTCTTGCATGCTCTTTACAGAGTACTTTCTGATTGCAGTGGTGCTCCTTCTCCAGACTGTCTTGTTCGTTCGCTGAGAACATAGGACCTGAGGGGACAGCTCAATCCTTGCATTGTTCACGTTCTTATTTCAGGTTCATGGTTGGTTTGCCATATTGAACTAAGTTGTTGGATTTCTTGCCCTCTCTTCGTTACATGTACGCCTCAGCTGTGCATCCCTTGACTCTCCGGGCTGGTTGTTTGATCATTTCTTATATCATGAAATCGTTTTTATAGCCAGCAGGATGGTTATTTAAATCACCTAAGCTTTTGTAGCATCAATTAGTGTTGCAGATTCATCTCCAAAGATGTGATAGTTGAAATAACATGGATGCTTCCGCTTTCGCTCGCGTGCATTTTTGGTTGCAGAAGTTCATTTTTGCAAGTATAATTTGTTATGTTTCTGTTTCTTAATTTCTGCTATTTCGTGAAACTGGTATGCTACATTATCATGAATATAACGTGCACATATTGTGCTCTTGGTTCCCGCTCCATCTCTGCTCCCATTGAAATGCTTATTTACATACATTGATATGCGGGGCTAGGGATGTTCATCGAACCAAGATGTTCGCAAACAGTTCGAGTTTGATTCGTATTTGATTCAAGTTTGTTCATTAATTTTAATTAAAGAAACCAGTTCGAACACGTAATTAGATTCGTTTACTTAAACGAGTCAAACTGTTTGCGAATTGTTCGGTTTGTTTAAAGAGTTATAGCGTTTTCAAACCAAATTCGAATAAGTTTTGAAACTCGTTATAGCAAACTAGTCAAGCCGAACTGTTCATTAAGCTAAACGAATCTAAATTTAAAAACATAATATTCAGCTCGGATCGACTTGTTAACACCTATATGCGCGCAGCGAATGTTGAGTCTCTTTTGTTGGTTTATCAAATAGTAGAGCTTCAGCCTTCCCTAGTGCAAGGAAACATGGTATTATGGCATTACGTGTTCTTTTCCACCATCCTTTTCTTTGAGGTCATTCTGTCCACTATTTCAATGTAGGTGCGTGTCTGTACATATGCATACGTATGTGTATCCACACACGTGTGTATATGTGTGTATTCTTCATAAATGAATAAAACCTACACGATCACGTATTATTATCAAGAAAATTGTCTTGTAGTTACTTGTTAGTGGATTAACAAAATTATAACAAGGAAACAATACATTATTCTTTATCATCTTGTACATGATTCTTGTTCCGGTTTATTGCGCTTTTCTTGAATAAGAAGTTCCTATCCAATCATACTAGTAATGTTTCCTTCCAAGTATTGATGTCTCTGTCAACCATCTAAAACATGCACCGACGTTAAATAATTGTGTCGGATTCTTGGACCTTTAAGAGTTTAAAGAATAGAGACATTTATAGCTACATCAAACAAATTACGAGCTTTGAAGCGTTGGTCCAGGGGCGCTCTCACTCACGCTAGGGCTACCAGCAGAATGAGTATGGGGACAACTCATTGCAAAGGGGTTTCTTAAAATTTAAGTTCGCAGCACAATTTTGCATCATCATATTTCTACATGCCTTCACTGGTTACGATTAGGAGATCAGTTTGGCCCATATTTCTACGTTCCTGTCTTCTCTACCCTTTAACTCTACTCTTTCTATCCCCCCCTCCCCCTCCCCCCTGAAAGTTATTAAGCTAAATAATGGTAGTTTCCTGATGTACAAACACTGAAGTTCTCGGATATATATTTTACTTTCCGCTGTACAATATTTGTTATTCTATAGAACAACATTACCCCATTACCTTAGAGGCTTACGCCTATGGCGGGGTATGGAGGGGTGAGATGTACGCAGCCATACTAATGTGTTAGAAACACATAAATGTTAGTTTCTCAATAACCCATGACGAAAAGAAACACGATTGACATTGACAAGTCTTCCCATGGGAATTATTTGAGAGTGGTAACAACATTTGAAGTTAGGGGCGGTGAAATGTTCAAAGGCATGAGATTCAAAGTGAAAAGTTCGTTAGGTGGGTAGTTGTTACAGTTGGTTATCACACCTCTACTTTAAGTGGTCATTGCCACTTGTACGGATGTACTAATTGGAACAAAAAGTTCTCAATTGATTTCCTTTGTCCATGGTAAGAAAGCAACTGAAGAAGTAAAGTTTGAGAGAGAGAGGAAGTGATGTCATTTTTGCTTGCACTCCAAACTTAGCATCTTCTTTTTTACGGGTAGCTTAAAGATGAAGAACTGAGAATGAACGGTGTTTCTTTAAAACAATGTTCTTTTTCAAATAAGAATTGAATAATGGTCCTTACTTCATGCACGCCTCGAATTTTCTGGTAAAAGAAATCTAGTTCTGAATCCAAAACTGTAACATTTAGAAGGGTGGATAATTTTAACCGTATTTTCTTTTTCCTTTTTGCCATTTTCATAACGCACTTTAGAAGTAACATATAAGATAACAATAATAAAAAGGAATAGACTGCACATGCAATAGCCCTTCCATATTTAAAGACCATAAATCAACACTTCACCATAAAATTTTTCGTTGGGGTGGAAAAAAATGTCATAGCTGTGCAGACAAAAATGTCATAACTGTGTTGTGACTGCATTGTAGCTGGCAGTTTTCTCAGCCAGATGTCAATACATTTGTATTTGGTGACATTTTTAACTAATATGCTTAATACGATACATATGAGGTACTTGAGTTTCCATAGAGAACTTACAGCAAAGGGTGTATCTTCCACCTGTTGCCCCCTACTGAAGTTCTCCCTGGGATTGTTCTATGAACACCTTAGGCCAAGCGAATCGAGCCAGATCGTGACTTGGTGAATTAGTTTTCTATGAGCACCTTCTGCCAAACGAATCGAGCCAGATCGTGACTTGGTCAATTGGTTTTCTATGAACATCTTAAGCCAAGTGAATCGAGCAAGATCTTGATTTAGTGAACTGGTTGTTTTATGAACACCTTAGGACAAGCATAAATACATATCATGTCCTCTTAGTTACAAAGTTACATTATTTTCTATACTTTCTTTTCTTAGTTCAAGTGTCTTATATACCAAAATGCCACAACTAGAGAAAAATGCGTAAAAATATATAAAAAATTTATATATATATATTTATATAACAGATACAAACACATTAAATCAATTGTAACGTCTAAGATTCGGCTATTGCTCCAAACTTAATGTATGTTCGGATTTACCGACATCATCATCCTAGATTCGACTTCTAATTTACCTTGGGTCTGACGAACCAACTATAATACTCTAGATTCATCTATGTTTACAAGGTTCAGACCTAACGACGTGCTTTAGATTTGTCTTCTAATTGGGTATCACGACACTAAGTATTCAAATTTTTTCCTAACGAACTGACAAGGAGGTCTAGCAGGATTACATGTTAACTTTCTAGACTTTGTTTTCATCGACTCGAAAATAGTTAACATAAGTTGACATTAAATATATACGTCTATACTTATATATTATGTCATTCTTGTCATATTTTTTAATGTAAGATATGAGATATCAGACCAATCTTTTATACTTTCTCTTCACCTTATGATATAAGTTTTTAACGAAAAAAATGAAGTTGTGAATGTTACAAAGGAACAACATGATGAAGAGGAAGTCTTTTCTCATTCATACCGTTTTCAATACAATACATCAGTAATAGCTCCTACTCTCATACTCATATGGCAAGTATATCAATCACAATTAACTACTACATCAATCACCAATAATGGCTTCCTATAATTACGCAATCCCTACGATTATGGTTAATCAACTATCTTTGGTAAGTGCGCTATCTACGGTATACAGTATATTCTTCAACACTCCCCCTCAAGTTGAGTAGTGGGATCTCCAATACTTAACTTGGACAAAACACTTAGAAAACTTCGTCCATCAACTGCCTTTGTAAGAATGTCAGCTAACTGGTCTTCGGATCGTACATGAGGTAGCTCAATGATGCCTCCTTCTAACTTTTCTTTTATGAAATGTCTATCCACTTTCACATGCTTCGTTCGGTCGTGCTGTACGGGATTTTCTGAAATACTTATTGCTGCAGTGTTGTCACAATATACTCTAGCGGCCTTTTTCAATGGGAATCCTAACTCCTCCAGCAACCTTTTCATCCACAGTACCTCCATAACTCCCTTGGCGACCCCTCTAAACTCAGCTTCAGCACTAGATAAGGCAACAACCTTCTGTTCTTACTTCGCCACGTTACAAGATTGCCACCAACGCGTGCGAAGTACCCAGATGTGGATCTGCGATCATTCGGATTCCCTGCCCAGTCAGCATCAGTGAACACGTCAATGTCCAAATGTCCATTATTCTTAAACAAAATTCCTCGGTTCGGAGATCCCTTGAGATATCGTAGGATTCGAAAGACTGCATCCATGTGCTGTTTTTGTGGTCGGTGCATAAACTGACTCACTATTCCAACGACATATGCAATATCCGGGCGAGTGTGAGCAAGATAGATCAATCTCCCTACTAACCTCTGATATTGACTCAGATCTACATGTGGAACACCTTCAGTTATTTGGAGCTTGTGATTCATTACCATGGGTGTATCACTGGGCTTACAATCTAGCATTCCAACCTCCGTTAAAAGATCTAACACATACTTTCGCTGTGATATAAAGATACCTTGTGTGGACCGTAACACTTCTATCCCAAGAAAATACTTGAGTCCACCAAGGTCCTTCATTTCGAACTCCGTAAACAAATTTCTCCGGAGTTGACCCATCTCCTCATGGTCGTCTCCTGTTATAATCATGTCATCAACATAAATAATTAAGCACGTTACCAGCGTACCTCTCCGCTTTATAAACAGAGTGTGATCAGAGTTGCTCTGCTTATATCCATGTCTTTTCATCACCACAGTGAATCGTCCGAACCATGCCCTCGGAGACTGTTTTAAGCCATATAGTGACTTCCGCAACCTACATACCTCCCCCTAACCGAACTTCTGTGAAAATCCCGGGGGTGGATCCATGTAAACCTCCTCTCTTAATTCTCCATGAAGAAAGGCATTCTTGACATCAAACTGACGTAGAGGCCACCCTTAGTAGCAGCAATGGAGAACAACACCCGAATAGTATCAATTTTTGCCACAGGTGAGAATGTCTCCGAGTAGTCAATCCCATATGTCTGAGTGTATCCCTTTGCTACAAGTCTTGCCTTGTATCTTTCCACACTTCCATCAGCTTTGTATTTGATGGTGAAGATCCACCGACACCCTACAGTTCTTTTTCCTGGTGGTAATACACTCCTTTCCCACGTATTATTTGCAATTAATGCGTTCATTTCAGTCTCCATGGCCTGTCTCCATTCAGGGGATCTCTGAGCTTCATCTACATTCTTCGGAACATTCTCTGAACATAATGCTGCTAGGAACGTTTTCGCTTGTTCTGCAAGGTTCCCTTCTGGAACATTCAATGGATATCTTGCCTTTTTCGTTATTTTCTCGGGAGAGTACCTACGAGGAGGAACGCCTCTATTTTCTCGGGGAGGTAGAACTCTGACCTGAGATTCTTCCATCTGTGGCTCAACTGGCAGGTTAGTATAATCACAGGGTAATATAGTGAGATCAGATGAAACGGGTGAACCCGGGATGAGGTTATCATGTTCAGGTATGGATAAATTTTGAACTTCTAGATTTACCTCAGGTGGACCATCCGTATTTGAACCATCCGCACTTGGACAAGCATTTTCAGGTACTGTGGTTGTGCCCTGTATCATGAGTGGGACATCTGGTGATCCATCAAGGCTATGACACCAATCGAGGGTCTCTGATTTATTCTCCCCTGAGACCGAGAGTGGTAAAAATACTCCTGTTCGATGAAAGTGCAGTCCATAGTAATGTGTAATCGATGGGTATGAGGATTAAAACATCGGTATCCTTTCTGATGGGTAGCATACCCGACAAAGACACATTTTTCAGCACAGGGGTCGAGTTTGGTTCTGGCATTTTTATTGATGTGGACAAAGACCGTACACCCAAAAACCCGTGGAGGAAGATTTAAAATGGAGGGAATGGGTGTTTGGGTAGAGAGTGTATCCAAGGGGGTGTGATGGTTAAGTATGGTACTCGGAAGACGATTAATGAGGTATGTAGCCGTTGCGACTGCTTCCGGCCAATAACTTGGAGGGACTTTAGACTCAATGATCATGGCTCGCGCCATTTCAAGGAGGACTCGATTTTTACGTTCCGCGACTCCGTTTTGTTGTGGAGTATTGGAACATGATGTCTGGTATAATAGGCCATTTGTTGTGAAGAAAGATCGAAGCTCGAAATACTGATATTCTCCCCGTTATCTGACCGTAGGATTTTTATCTGGGCATTAAACTGGGTCTTAATCATGTGATAGAACTCAATAAACTTGGCATAGACTTCTGATTTATGCTTTAGAAAATATACCCATGTCATACGGGAGAAGTCATCAACAAATAGCACAAAATAACGAAAACCTGGGGTAGTGGAACAGGGAGACGGACCCCAAACATCAGAGTGTACAAGAGCAAACATTTGACTCACACGAGTATTATTTGATGGAAATGACGAACGAGTTGTTTTTAGCTGTAATACAAGTCTCACAATGCAATTTATTGGAACCAGACAGAGACAAATTAGGAAATAAATGCTTAAGGTAGCCAAAAGATGGGTGACCTAGACGACGATGCCATAGCCAAAGTTTCTCGTGGGACGTCCCGTTAGCAAGATTAGACTGTCCCTGTTGTACTGCCGCATCCACATAATACAGGCCACCCCGTTCAGTACCATGACCAATGATTTTCCTCGTGCGAAGGTCCTGCAAGAGACAATGAGTGGATATATTAGTACACGGCAATTTAATTCATGAGTGGCTTGGCTAATGGATAACAATTTTGAGGACAGGGATGGTACATATAAGCAATTTGTCATTCGTAGGTTTGGGGTTATATGGATAGTGCCCTCACTCTGTACTGGAACCATGTCACCATTAGCAGTAAGAACATGTGTTTTCTGTGGGGATGTGAGGGTAGTGAAGTCCCGAATATCATTAGTCATGGTGTCAGTGGCACCACTGTCAAGGATCCAGGATACTAATGCGGGTTTGTTATCTGGTTTTGATTTGGCCGAATGTGCTTGGGCAAAGTTTGATATGGGTTTGGGTAATATTAGTTGTGGTTCAATTGTTTGGGTGTGGTTTGGTTCAGTTTGGACTGCTGTGGGTCCGGTGGCTGGGTTTTGTGGGTTATCCGGTTCAGCTGACCCACTTATATTAACTCTGTAATTATCATAACCTGCAGGGGTAGAAGGGGTATTGTACTGAAATAAAGGGTGAGAGGGGTTTTTAACCTTCCCCTCTACCCTAATACCTGCAGTCCCCGCTGGTTTTTCCTCTGTCTCCTCAGAAATTCCGCCGCTGCTTTCTGTGGTAATGGCGGCTGCAGCCGTCCCCACGTCCTCCACCATTATTTTTCCTGTTTTCCCACCAATCTGGGAACCCAACAATTTCAAAGCAATTCTCCTGGCTGTGGCCCCGTCTTCCGCAGTGAGTGCACCGTACTGGTTGTGGATTTCGCGATGATGGAGGCAGCACGGAGGAGCGCGGTGGTGGTGAGGTCTGAGGCTGTTGTTGCTTCTCGGTGATAGGTAATCCCCGGCCTTGAGACGGTACTCGGCCTCTTCCTCTTCCCCTGTTCTGCGATGATTTTCCTCCGCCTCTGCCAGAAATATGTAAACCAGTCCCCAGTGATGTGTCATGTGGTACTGAGGGGACTCTCTCCAAATATGACATTCTGATTTCTTCCCTCTTTAATTCGCCGAAGGCGGCTTCTACCGTGGGAAGAGGATCTCGTTTAAGCAAGTCCTTTTTTATGCCTTCAAACCGATTGTCCACCGCATCCATTAACTGAAACAATCGATACTCTTGCACTTTCTTATGATACAGTTCAATATCAGTGGGGCATGTCATTGGGTTGGGTTCTCTTTCATCAATGTTCATCCAAATTCCAACTAGTTTGTCCCAGCAAGATTCCAACGAGCCGCCTCCTTGGCGGACTGTGCTGGCTCGTTGGTGAAGTGTATACGTATGTAATGAATCAGTACTGGACCCGTACGTTGTGGCTAGGCCGTCCCACAAGGCCTTAGCAGTAGGGTATCGGCTGACATTTCCAATTAAATTGGACTCAATGTTTTGGATCAGCCACATAAACACTGCCTGGTCTTCTTGTTTCCACTTAGCGTATCCAGTCTCGGTTGGTTGGGGGGGTGGAGGAACCCCTTTGATGTGGGAGCTCCTCCCCCCTTCCGCCGATGGCTGTATCCATCAAGTTAGCCCAAAGGAGATAATTGTCTCCATTGAGCTTAATGCCTACGTTGACATGTTCTGGAATTGTTTGTGGTTGTAGTTTCTGAAACAATTCCAGAAGTTGAATAAATTCGGACGAAAAAACAGGTGGTTGAGGGTTACCGCTGCCACCCTCAGTCCCTTTGCTGCCTTCTATGGCCTTGCCGCTGTCCATGGTGGTTCAGAACAGTTACTCTTGGTTTGGTATAGTCACTTGGTCGAAAGGTAAAAAAAATTTGGACGATGATGATAGGTAATCTGAGTCCGCAGGATACACTAATCCCGCTCTGATACCATGTTACAAAGGAACAACATGATGAAGAGGAAGTCTTTTCTCATTCATACCGTTTTCAATACAATACATCAGTAATATATAGCTCCTACTCTCATACTCATATGGCAAGTATATCAATCACAATTAACTACTACATCAATCACCAATAATGGCTTTCTATAATTACGCAATCCCTACGATTATGGTTAATCAACTATCTTTGGTAAGTGCGCTATCTACGGTATACAGTATATTCTTCAACAGTGAATATCAACCAGGAATGGGCAGCCATTGCGCAAGGTTTGAAGCCTGGAATGATCCTTGCATTAAGGAATATTTGAAATAAAGAAATTCATCTATTCGAAACGAGTTCTTCGATGTATGGGTTTGATATAAATTCATTAAAATTGTTTTACCAGTTGAGTATATAAATTTCCTTACTTATTTGATAGAATTATTAAAATTATATAGATTTAGTCACTAATATTTATGCATCTCTAAATCAGATCTGTATTAACGTAACTATCTTATTTCTTTACCTAACACACACACACACACACACACTCATACCTACATAAATATATACACACACATATATATATATGTATAGACATATGTATATATGTACATACATATACACACAAAAACATATATATATATATATATATATATATATATATATATATATATATATATATATATATATATTTCGATTGTGTGCCTACTTGTTTACTAGAATTTGAGGTACCTCTGCAACCGATGTGACGAAGGACTGTGGAATAATCGTATAAGTAATAAATCGCACATCGATACAATTCTTAAATGGTGGATCCTTTTTTGAATGTTTGGTTCAATTTTAACTTTAAAAGCCGGGATTGGCGGGAACAAGTATATGTATATTAATCTCGGAAATGTTAAACTTGCCAATTAGTATTTAAGTTACCTTAACCCTGAAACATGCTGGGTCTTGTTGGACACTCAACTAAAGAGTAAAGAGTACCCCCAATTCTCATAATAATAATTAATGTCCAAGCCTTCGTCCACAAATGTCAACTGCTAATTAATCCTTATACCCGTAAAGATCATACTCTGATTTTGAAAACATCTACTGTTTTAGTTTCATAGAGCTTTTTACTCTGATTTTGAAAACATCTACTGTTTTAGTTTCATAGAGCTTTTTGAAAAATGTAAATCAAGAAGCACAACGGCTTTTTAGGTAGAAAGTTCTTACTTGTTGCCCATAAAATGGCTCCAGTATAAAAAATTGACGACTAGACTCTAACACCACACTTTAGCTGCCAATGTCGAACCAAGATCTCTTGTAATACAAGTATCATCTGAATAACAACTGAATTACTGTCTTGAGAACAAATGTTAACTAATCCTTGTTCTACGCCCAAGTCAATAATTTGTTATTTTCCCAACGGAATGGCTGTCTATGTAAGTCAAACAAGTGGATCAAGTTGTCCATGTATATATTAACTTTCAAAATCTAAATTATGAAAAGAGCATGTCTTGTTGTAAAAAGGTCACACTATAACTTCGAGAGACCCTACTATTTTAGTTTTAAAAAAATTCGTAAAAGATGTAAATTAGAAACCCATGAAACTCTTAGATTGATAAAACTTTTTTATCAGACAACTCGAATACTCACTGTAAGTTGAGTTAGCAACCTTTTAATCCAATTAGGTCGGATACAATGACTTAAGTTAGTACTGGTTCAGAGCAACTATGTTGCGCGTGTTCTGGTTCGAATCTGCACCTCTTTTGTAATGTTTTAACTCAAGTACCAATTAAGCTATACCCTAAATGCATGTATTCTTGTATTGTCTGTCAAGTCAAAACGCCATTACTTGTCAATGTCAACATTTCTTGTATGGTTTTAACCCCACTCTCCCTACCACCCCCCCCCCCTCAACCCCGCTTTTTCTTTGATCAACAAACTTTCTTTTTTCGGTTACCAGTTTCTAATGTTCGAATAAACAGGTCACTGAATAATGGGGACTATAGAAGATAAAAGATGTCAATCTAGAGGCTTAAAACATAAATGTAATCCCCGTATGCGTTTCTTTCTCGGATGAGATCAGAGGAGGCCTCATATAAGGCAAAATATGAGGCCTTCAATCATACGATACCACGTGTATAAAAGGCCCGCTGTTTATTTTTTCTTCTTTTTTTTTCTAAAAAAATCTTTTTGTACAAGTGACATCGCGTGATTGAAGACCTCATATTTTGACTCATTTGAGGTCTCCTCAGATCTCATCCGGTTTCTTTCTATATCACCCAAAAATTACAAACATTCGACAGTTAATATTTATGTTATGCTTGTTTGATAATAATGTTTTCCTTAATTGTCCGCCACAATAACCCGTGAATAGAATATTATAGGACAGTGTTTTTAATTGAAAGAAAAGACTAATTTATGACATCTGACACAAATTTTAAGATGCTTGATAAATGTATACTCCACAAATAGAAACATTACGTAAAAGGAGTAGGGTTGTTAATTGAATCGAACAATTCACAAACAGTTCAAGTTCGATTCGTATGTGATTCGAGTTTGTTTGTTAATTTTACTTAAACAAGCAGAGTTCGAATGCCTAATTTGATCCGTTTACTAAAACGAGTCAAACTGTTCACAAACTGTTCGACTCTCTTAAAGAGTTATAGTGTTTTCGAGCTGAATTCGAACAAAATTTGAAGCTCGTTACAGTAAACGAGCCGAGTCAAACAGTTCGTTTAACTAATCGAATCCGAAATTGAAAACTTAATATTTGTCTTGGCTTGGTTCATTAACACGCCTAAAAAGAGACATACATCAACGTAAAAGAGTTAGAATAAGGTGTTCTCAAAACGCCATAAAATTATTGTATCTGTGGACATCGGTTTTAAGGAATCCATTAATAAAGTGATTCAAAATCTGAATCATTTAGCTTTAACTGAATAGAAGATTGGAATAGCACGATAATGAGAAAGGCTCGGAAGAAACGTACAAAAACGACTTCGTCTTATATGTAAAATATTGCTAACTGATTTCTCCCTATATGACCTTGCAACAAAATTTTCGGTTATATATCTACATCAAGGTCCTTTTATCTATAGTAAAAGAGTCCCTTTATGTCATACAATCGAAATCCTAAACCTTTTTATAAAAAAATAAATATTTAATGGCTACGGGATACTCAAAGTTAGAATAAATCTGCATATTTTAATGAAGATGAGTCGTGCAATATTGTCGTTGTTAACGGTCAGCTACATAACTCCAATGTCTAGTCATTCTTTGTTGTCGATTAGTTGGAGACTTTTGTTATTTTCCTTTTGGGATGACATAAAAGAGTAATAACAGAAAGGACAAATATTTCTAACCTATGAGCCAATAACAATAAAGTATAGAGTTATTTATTAGATCCCATTCTAAATTTAAAAACCTTGGACGGTAGATTGGCTTTGAAAAGTTTGACGAATATCCTTTTGTCACGAGCATGCATTTTTCTCACTATTGAATGTTAGTGTTAGTTTTGTCTTTAGCATCTGTCAAGGTTATAGATTACGTAGAAACATTTTGTCATTAGTTTTTATGTAGTTGATGTTATTTTTAAGTGCAAAAAGATCAAGACTCTAATTCTGAAGGCTTTTACTACTTCAACCTTGAAAGATATTGTAAAAAATGTAAATCAGATATTCGACAGCTTACTAGTTATGAGGAATAAACAACTTATGTCTACAAGGAGTTTAAATCCAAATATGTGACTATCAAGATTTAAATCTGCATTAATTTGGTAAATCTCCTACCTTGAGAATAAGAAAAAATAAAAGCTACTTGAATTTTGCTCTCTCTTGGTTTCGGTAGCAGTTAGCTTATCAGCAGCATTCGCAAAGGAGATGGCAAACATGTGTCAAATTCTCTTTTTCCATTTCATCGGACGGCCTACGTATGCCGGATGTGCAGGGCAGGCCCTTTTGGACAACAGATCTGATCTGGTTGTTCCTAAAAAAAGAAATAGCACGTTGAAGATATCATTCAATTTTAGAAATACAAAAATTACTTAAGAAGAACCCACTATTTTTCCTAACGAGTATATTTTTCTAACTAATCCGGCTTCATCAGGCTGTGGATTTCATTTAATAGTTAAAAGGTGATTTCAAATAGATTAGTAAATCACGGGTCTAAAAGTTCCGTTACTAAATAAATTTGGTCGGGAGAATTTCGAAACAGTTTATCCGCTGACTTCCAGAGTTTAAACTTTTTCTTGGACAAACAAAGATGGGTTTAGAAAATGTATGGGGTATGAATAAATTAAAAACTTAAAAGTCAACCGCTACTCTCTATCCATGTCGTCTTCTTTATCCGACAGAACTCAGAAGTCTAAGATATGGTCGATATTTTAATTTCTAAATTTGCTTCTTTCATTACGGGAAGGAACCAAGTGGCGTTTGGTTTGAACTCATATATCGGTATCAAAATAATAGATGTTGGAATCTGATTGAGTTTGAATTGTAAATTCATATAAGATTGGTATTCAAGCTAGAATGAGTATCATCACTATACATGGCGTTTGAAACACGTTCGAGAGGAAATGAGAATTAAACCACGCACACACACGATGGTGGTGTGGTGGTGGCATAGTGGTGACGTGATGATTACATGCGGTGGCGGTACGATAGTGGTGGGATGGCGGCACAGTGATGGCCCATGATGACACGGTGGCACAGTGGCGATACTATATGGAACACCAGAATGGAGGAATGAGTTTTGATACCTGAGTCGGATATATATAAATAGATTTGGAGGGTTTGACACCTACAGATTTATACTCATATCCGTCAAACAAACACAAAGAATGATTATCACTTCAATGATACATATTCCTTGATTCTGAAATACGCCAACTAAACACCGCCTAAAAAAAATACAAAAATAAAGATACGCTTGCGAAATTCTTCTCCTCTAGCAAATAGAAAGTTGATAAACAAAGTAGATACTCAAGATTGTTAGATATTTTGGGGAAAATAGATAAATAGAAAAATTAAAATAGGGAATCAACGAACCAAATGAAGAAAAGAAATCGAACGGTTGAGGCATGATAAAATCATAGTTCTTAGTGATTTCATGTCTACATCAGTGCAAATAGACTACCTAGTGAACATCTATGGGATATAAGATGACATTCACGTGTTTATAGTATCGAATAAAATCTTGAACTTCTATTTTGAAGTTCGCAACACTTTGATATTCTTTTATGAACAAGAGAAAAATAGAACGAAGGATCCATACGAAAATTAATGAATGACTCGGAATGTGTAAAACTAAACGAATGGACATTCGCTTCGGAAACACTTGCTAATCTAAAAATCTGTTAAATTTCTAATTTACGATTTACATGCGGTTCCGTAAGTAGAGGTTTAAGAAGAAGAATGTTGGCCCTTTTAAGATATCTTTGATAAAGTACATATCCTAATAGTTCTGAGTAAAGGGTTTCAAAAGAAACGTCGGAATTTCGAACCTTGTGGAAGGCAAAAATGTTTGAACTCTAGCTAGCTGCATAGTGTGGGAGCATTATTGGCTCGTGGAATAACCTGATAGGCTGCTGCAATGTCAGCCCGTCGGTTGTTCCTTCGGTGCCAATAGGCTCCTTGTGCTGTCCGTGTGCTATGACAAACCTTCGATGCCAATAGAATCCTTGTACTGTCTCTGTACTATGATAAACTTTTATCAGTGGGTCTTGAGCACCTGATTTACATGTATATAATTGCATGTGGGATCGGGGGACACAGGTAAAAAAAGAAAAGAAGATATCGTTGATAAATAACCGCTCTTCCTTTTGTCCCGCCCAAGACTTGGGGCCAGATTTCATTTTATAGTAATTTATATCTCGCGACTGGGCGACAAGCGCGTGAAATTTTCCGCCAAAGAAACTGGAAGTGTGTACTTAAACAAATAAGTAAATAAAGAAACTGGAAGTGTGGACCCCATTCAGTCTATTCTCATCCGAGCGAATTCATTGGAGCGTGATATGCACTCGAAGTTTTTGAGAGTTTCTAAGCACAAGAGCACAGAAATCCTTTGTCAATTCTCCACAAATAACGGCCAAATTACTGCAACTGCCACTGAATTTTCACTGTACTCTCCTCCATAAGTACCCGCCTCTCCCCTTTCTTCCTCCTCAAACCCAATTCTCTCTGCTGCCTCCCGAAATTCCCCATTTCCACTACTTCCGCTTTATAATATGGCTTGCATTGCAGCACCAATTTTGGTATTACTGTCGATGTTAACTCTCATTGCCGATGCTAGAATTCCCGGTGTCTACTCCGGCGGCGGTTGGGAGACGGCTCATGCTACCTTCTACGGCGGCAGTGATGCTTCCGGCACTATGGGTAAACACCAACCTATTCTGGTTCTCTAACATTTTCAGTCTCCAATTTTTTGCTCAGTCTACTACATTTTTCCGTATTAAACCCAAAATTATCGAAGTTTATGGTTACATTGTCTGACGGAACCAAAATAAATTTAAAAAATATAATATTGAGTATTTTGTATATTCAGAATGGATAATTATTGTACTAAACTTCGATTTATATCAAATAAAACTAACTATTAAATCAAACAATAAACATAAATCATGACTATAACCACAAAACCAGACACACTAGTTTTATGTTCATAGTCCAATACTTGTATACAAGTCATTTGTTTGTTTAATTGGACCTAGGGCAGAGTATTTAGTGTATTTCCATCCTACAATCGCGCTTTCTTTTCAGTTCAAGTGAAAATTCGAGCTGAAATCTTATGATTTTTGAATTCCCCTTTCCTGGTGGTTAATTTTGGTGAAAAATTAGGTGGGGCATGTGGATATGGGAACCTTTATAGTCAAGGATATGGGGTAAACACAGCAGCATTGAGCACAGCTCTATTTAACAATGGCTTTAGCTGCGGAGCATGCTTCGAGATCAAGTGTGCAAACGACCCCGTGTGGTGTCACGCCGGCAGCCCTTCTATAATTGTGACGGCGACCAATTTTTGCCCACCAAATTATGCTCTGCCTAATGACAATGGGGGTTGGTGCAATCCTCCTCGTCCTCACTTTGATCTTGCCATGCCCATGTTTCTCAAGATAGCTGAGTACCGTGCCGGAATCGTCCCCGTCACTTACCGCAGGTGAGTTTACTTGAACTTTTTTGAGTTCGGACAGGGGGAACTCATGCTTTTGTTGCTTGCCTAGTTGCCTTTTTTAGGTTTTGCTGTAGTTTAGGTTAGTCTTTTTTTTTTAAAAGAAAGGTTACCAAAAGTTAGAGTCTTTGTCGAGCTCGGTCCCACAAGACGTTTATATATATATATATATATATATATATATATATATATATATATATATATATATATATATATATGTATGTATGTAAATCAGGTTCCCACATAGTGTGTAGATATGTAAATTAGGTTCTCAAATTCCACTAGTATAAGTTTGTCATAGCACACGGACATCATAAGGAGCCCATTGACACCGAATGACGGGCTGACCTGTCAAGTCTATCAGGTTATTTCACTGGCAAATAGTGTTCTCCCATTATGCAGCTAGTGTAGAGTAGTTTCAAACATTCTTGACTTTGACAAGATTTGAATCCATGACGTTCCTTCTAAAAACCTCATATCTGAAACTATTGGGATGATTCAGTCTTTTTTAATGTGATTATGTTGTGGCTCTTTTTGTCTATTTGTGGAAAGCAGACACATCAGAAAACATTGTTATGCCTTTAGCTTTACGGAAATTCTTTAATGTCGTCGAAGCACATGTTGATAATTAGAGAATCCCCAAGTTTTAAAAACTTAATAGTGTTTGTTAGATAGCAAGTGTATCTTTAGTTTTAGACACAAGTAATCTGATAGCGTGACATTTTTTTTATGTATGTTTGTAACTTATTTGATGAGTGATACTTCTAAAACCGATACTAAAAATATTGAAAGAGTATTTAGAGTACGCATCTGATATGCATGAGACTCTATATTTATCAAGTATAGATACTTAACTTATGTTGTCATTTACCACAAACGAAAAAGTTTACTATCTTAGGATCATAGTTACCACTACCTTTTGTTGGACGTTTCGTTTATACTTGTATTTTCTTTATTAGATTAGTTGATATTGTCGGTAAGATATGACTCTCATGACAATAAAAAATTAATGGTACTAACACTTTTTAAACTTGTCTTTTGGTTTCTTACAAGTTATTATATATCTTTATGGATGTTTACTTTTTAAACAGTATCTTGATCATAAATAGTCACTGTACAGTGGTGTGTTACAAGTTATTATGAAACATAGTGTTAATGACGCGCAAATTGTTAGTGAAACAATTATAGCATGCGTAATTACGTACAGTTGGGTCAAACAAGCATTTAACATCAACTTTCACTTTGTTAATATAATAAGCTGCCGATATACGTTGCTACTTGCTATTGGCATCTTTGTTTTTTTTTCTTTTTTATATTTCTGTTTCCAATGAAGTTAGGACGCATTTTTTCTTTTTATTTTCGAATGAGATAGAAAAAATAAAATGATTAACTAAATTGGCTGCAATTCTTGTATTGTGAAGTAATAGTTGATCGACACAATTTGATATAATTTTTATTATGGGTCATCGAAAGAAAACATCTGTGTGTTTATAATATATGTGTAAAGTTATGTATATCCAAACTTCCTTATTCTGTTATAGTCGGAAAACTTTAAGGTAATAGAGTAATGTTGTTATTGTTTTCCCCCTTTTTTCCCTCCTTTACTCTTCTATTTTTCTTTTGGGTAAATTGATGAAGTGACGGGTGAATAAATTAGATATGACATGAGATATGTGTGAACGTATTTGCAACTGCAAATTGGGCCATGCATTAGACGGTTGCACATGGTCTCTCGTGAGTGAGTATGTGGTGAGACAAAACCATTTTACACAAAAAGCCACATTGGATCTAGTATTGGGGAAATTTTCTGGCCGAAGAACTTTTTATTATAATTAATCAATTACTATAAATTATATTCTATTATTGTGTTATTTAAGCATTTATATATAGTCGGAGATTTCACTGGAATCAAACTCGCTATCTATTGGGATAGAAGTATTGTTTGCCTGCATGCCTAATATTATCCACACTCTAACGATAATTTTTACGGTTATTAGATCATATTGGGTAGAATTGATTGATTGAATCGATTACTAGTAATTGTTAGTAGGTTTTGCTAATGTTGAAGTGACGCCTCTTTAAACTGCCATTGCCTTGTGGCTCGCTGTGTCTGGGTGAGCTAGCCTTGGTTGAGCCCACCATGTGGCAGTCTGTTTACATTGTTAATACATTGCTTCTAGCCTCTCATTTTCTGCCATGTCAGCTTTAACTCTGTTCTAGTTACGTTGGTTACCCTTGGAACTATTCGTTGACTTCATTCTTTAACATAGTTAAAAGAAACACATCCTAACTCGACAAACTTGAAAAAATGTCTTTATCATTTTAATACAATTAATTCTTACTTTTAATTTTGTTTATTGATCTAGCGAAGAAGTTTATCTTTATAAAGTTATCGTGGGTTTTTATTCATCATATTCTTTAATTGATTTTTTTTTTGAATTTAAGGAGTTTTAAACTTATGATATTAAGTAGTTTGACTTAGGAGACCTAACGAGCAAATACTATCAAATTTTTTTTTGCCCTAAACGAAAATTCATTATAACTTGAATGTCGAGGGAGCCATTAATTTAATAAATACTTCTTTCTTCAGGATAGTATAGTTCGAAAAATATAAGTTATTAGGGAGACATTATTTAATGTTTTGTTTTACAATTAAAACTATCTTGTATTTTCATTTTTATTCTTTGAGTTATGAGGTAATGTATTTCTGTAACTAATGCATTGTATTGATTGATTATTTATCAAGATAATATAAAAACATAAATAGATTAATGAGTTTATTAGGAAAAGGGGACAACATTTTAATGCAATATTAAAAAACGAATAGAAAAAGTGAAATGTAATGGAAAGGATAGGTCATTATTCGAATCCATGCGAATGTTGAATAACAAAAACCAAGGTGGTCGAGAATACTGATGGCAACAGACTCGGTCTTCCATGCACAAATAGTTACAATCACCAGAAATCAATCTGAAAAGCGTCGCCGTACTGCGTCCACACCCTTAATTCCCGGGCCGCGTTCCATGGGAATAAACAGAATTTCGTGACCTGCTTTTAACTTCCCCTAACGAGCAACTACCAAGCCCAGAATATAGGGTTAATTATGTTTACATCTCTAGTTAAAGCCCGATTTTTTATACTTGTGTGTTTTTGGCAAAACTATAGAGTTTTTATCAAATTTATTGAAAATTATATTTTATTTTAATGAAAATCATTTATTTATATTTTGACTGAACTTTTAGATAAAAACGCAAGGTGTAATTATATCTTCCATAGTATTTTTTTAAGTGAATTCTCCAAATTGACCCGGACGTGTGTTGTTAATTACGCAGGGTGCCATGCCGGAAACAAGGAGGGATAAGGTTCACAGTCAATGGATTCCGTTATTTCAACTTGCTTCTGATCACCAACGTCGCGGGTGCAGGGGATATCGTGAGGGTGAGCGTCAAAGGTTCCAAGACTGATTGGATAAGCATGAGCCGGAACTGGGGTCAGAATTGGCAATCCAATGCACTTTTGGTTGGTCAGTCACTGTCCTTTAGGGTCACAGCCAGTGACAGAAGAAGCTCCACCTCCTGGAACATTGCCCCAGCTAATTGGCAGTTTGGTCAAACCTTTGTGGGCAAGAACTTCAGAGTCTAATTAAATAGTTAACCTCCAAGAAGCTGAAGAAGCAGAAAATCAAATTAGTATAAGTTATATACTATTAGTCTTTATTAATGTTTGCATCTTTTTGGCTGTTTTGGTTAGTGGGATGTGTGATAAGGATTCCCACTCCCTAAGGGGGTTAGTTTATTTTGACCACTTTGAAATGTTGGGAGGTAGAAAATGGTCATTTGTCATGACCAAATGTTTGGGGATAGGGGTTAGTAAAAAGTGCTGAGGCGGCTGCACAACATGCTGCCCGCAGCTGCTAAACTCTATTATAGGGGTGATATTTCAACCACCTTTGTCTTTATGTCTGAATCTTTATCCTTAATATTAAGGTTTCTAAAGTATATGAAACTCTAGTCGAGAATCTTGGCCAGCTAAATCATGTGTCCTAAGTTCAAGTTTGATGTCAAATGCTCTAGCTCTTTGGCCTTCAACTTCTGTCACCGATTGAACTTGTGCATGCTAGTAAATTAGTAATTTTAAACAATTGAAACAGGGTATAGAAATTTCAAGACTGCGATAACACTCATCATATTCCTGGGACTTGTGAAAAAAAATATGAAGGACAGGACAACAACGTATGAGTAACATTTGGCTGAAGCTTATAATGGTCTCTGTTGTCAAAGACAGCTCAAATTATGTATAATTTGCATTATTCAATGCTCTGCTTCATCCTTTCTTTCCTTGAAAAGTCTTTGTATAACTTCAACAGTCGTATGCTATACTATTGATTAGTTCATGTGAACGTGTACGCATGTCTTCTCAACACACATCATTCCTTACTCCCTATACCTCATCTCCACCTTTTTTTTCGTCGCAATGTTTGGTGTCTGGATATTTGACAAGAAAGGTGATCCGTTTATTCACAAACCCGACCAGAGAATCCTTCGAACAAACCAACCCTCCAGTTCCAGGTACACCCACTGCACCCGGATCTCGTCCTCGGGTCCTTGTTTACCTTCTGGAGAACCAGGTTATAAGTTCATACTTTCAGCTAGAGAGGATCCTTTCTTAATTTGGATGGACCCATTACCATCTGGTGACTCACCTCTTTTCTATTCCTAGAAGCTTTGGAAACTTCAACTCTTTTCGTATGTATGATATTGTCGTCAAGAATCGTTCTTTCTTTGAGGTTCGGACCTTTCTTCCGTGTACAAGAACAAGTTTCATGCCAAAAGCCGGCGCTTCTAAGTTCTAACAGAGAACAGTGTAGGATTTCAAGTACGAAATTTTGTGTACACAATTAATCTTGGGTGAAAGCTACGCTGGATGTGTCTTTGAAACTGTTTGCATGTGCATGACGGGTAAATTCATGTCACCTAGAATAGGATTATAAAAGAAGTAAGCCCGCATAGCAGAGCTTAATGGAAACACCTAGTCTTTAAAGACAATTACGTTTTATTAAAATACATGGTACGTGTTCGAATCATATTATTGGCACTAGTTTAGCTATGTAAAATAAGACATTCCTTAAGGAACACTACACCTCTACAGTTACATTTTCACCAACTCTTTACGTATGAAACAATTAGAACTTTTGGTGTTATGTTTCACTCTTTTTTATATCACATAGCGAACTTTATGGTGAATAGACATTTATAAGTCATTTTAATAGTTGTACATTATTAATCAGATTAGATAGATAAAAGATGATTGCCAATATAGAAATAGAACCATACTTTTAAACAGAAATTTTTTTATGTTGTTTCAGAGGAATTCGTTGGGAAGTTATCTAATGAAGTAGACTTGTCTGGATAACTGGATTAGATAGATAAAAGATGACTATCAATTTAGAAATAGGTGTTAAGAAAATATGAAGGAAACAAGACAGCAATAAGAGTAAGAAGAATGTAACCTTGGCTTGAGGCGTGTATACACACTTTCCGTAAGGAATATTTGCCCCCACTCGATGCTGCAGGGTTATAGGCAAACTTCATCCTAGGATACAACAGCCAACAATCTCTAATCCTCAGCAAATAGGATTGAGAAACTATAAACTTTCTTGAAACAAGAGTGTATTTGTAAAGGAAGAAGAGTATGGAATGCTAGTTTGATATATGTTGCAAGATCATCATTCCAATGGGTTATAATAGCCTATTTATAGGCTCTCAAACTCCAGAATGTCGTTGAAGGAGGTTGCATGGCGATTGGATATGTCTTTTGGTGCAAAAGATGTGATTTTCCATGAAAAGTCACATCTGTCAGGACATCGATCGATCGATGTGATCGATCGATGTCCTCAGTTCAACATCGAACCCTGCACTCTGGACACATCGATCGATCGACGTGACATCGATCGATCGATGTCATCGATCGATGTCCCAAGTCAAACATCAGTCTCTGTTTCCAGGACACATCGATCGATCGATGTGACATCGATCGATCGATGTCATCGATCTATGTCTGGCAGAATACTCAACTTCATTTCCAAGCCACATAGATCTATCCATTTGATACATGATCGATCTAAGTCATGATCAAGCTTTTCTTGCTTATTCCAACACCATTTTACCTTCATCTTTGATCTCAAAACACACACTCTTCATTCCATTGCTTTTACAAACTATTATAACAATAGGACCATATTTTTAAATAGAATATTTCCTGTTTTGTTTTAGAGAAATTCGTTGTGAGTTTATCTAATGAAGTATGCTTGTATAAAGTTACCCAATCAAAGTAGAATTATGAATAATGTGAATTCTAACCTATATTCTCTAAGTCATCAAGTTAGCGTATTCTAATCTATCTCGAAGGACTTCCTCGGAGACCTTAGGCCATCCGGGTCATGAGACTTGGTTCTAATAACCTTAGCTGCCACTTTATTTATTAATTATCATTGCGGATCAAAACTCTAACTTAAAAGAATATAGAATAGGCCCATCATACATCGGGTTTCATCCGACTTAATGAAAGTAGACTTGAGTGAATTTCTCTAACCAAAGTAACATTACGAATTATGTGAACTAGAAAAAAGTGGGGCTGTACTTTTTTTCCTTAGCATCCATATTTTCATTTTTTTTTCACATTATATAATCAAGATAGAAAACTTTGTCATTTACTTCATTACATTAGCTAGTAACCAAGTACTAAAAATTAAGTGACTATCGACAAAATCAAGATTTTAATGATCCGTTAATGGGAGAGCCACCTAAGAGCAAGGTTTATCAACTGTTCTATCTGCCTACTCCACAGACTCATATATCCATACGAATACTAAGTAAGTTACGTCATGTAGGAATATGTTCTTGTTTCAAGTTATTATGTAGTTTTTTTCCTCACTTTTGCTTTGATGATTATGTATCCGCTGTATATGTATGTCCATCTTTTTTTTTTTTTAAGAAAAAATTGTATTCAGTTGACGATTTATTTTTTAAATAGTAGAGGAATTTTAAAAAAAGACTAATTGGTGATTGTGGTATGAAATTAAGGCATTTAATAGTTTTTGTATTTTGAATATTGATATATACATATAACATGCATACATGCAACTTCACTAGTACGTGTATCTACATTGGTACATTATACTCCATACAGAAAACTTGTGCTTTTCACGTTGTCTTAAATATTGTGTCCGAGTATATCTATAATCACTACTGATCATAGTGATACATTAAAATTTGGATTGGATTTGCAATCGTTGTTAGAGGGAAGCCGAAATTTCAGAAGCGATAGAAGCATTATGCCAAATTGCGTCACAATATTTGTGACGGTTAAATAATGGTAATAATCACATGCTGAGCCTGTGTTTTTTCTTTTTCCTTTTTTTTTTTAAGAAACAGAAATTTATGTAGTATTTCGAAAATCTGAATGGAACGAAAAGTGTAATCCAGCGAGTTTCCGCACGCGTTTTCTTTCTGACAACCAAGTAAAATAAAATAAAATAAAATCGAAGATTTTGTTCAACAGGCATTTTGTCTTGCTGATCTGATATAGCCTCTTTTGTTTAGTTATTCTTGTCGTTTAACATATACTTCTTTAAATGATCATCGTGATTAAAAGCAAAAGTCTATTCCTGATCTTGCGGGTTTCTATTGTTTATGTTTTGTTAAGTTTTATGAATAATGTAAATCAACTATGCAATCTTTTAGAATACGTCTATAAATAATACACTAAAAATCTAATCCAAAACAATAACATGATTCGAGTCATTATAATATATGTCACATACATTTGCGATATTAAATATCCTAGTATTTTTATCTATAATATATTTCGCAATCATCATCAATAACCGTTTCGAGTCTGTATATTTCATGCTTCACGTATTTTACATTTTGGCATTACAACTCCCAGTACCACCGCTGATGTCAACAACCAACACATTGAAGCTTTATGCATAACATGCAACATGAAGTACAAAATGCTATTTAAAGGTATCCTTGAACGATTTGTTTAGTTTGGAACAGGAACCGCTGGTCAAAGAAAAACCAATCTTTTCAAACTGAATTAACGCTCCAACCTCTTTATTTGCTTCAAGCCATTCATCTCTGCCTGCATCTCTTTTCCTTTTTTTATTATTTTAATCCAAGGCTAGGACTTTCTTTCTGCAGAATTTCAAATTTTCAGATCACTTAACATAGTCACTAAATGTTTTCCAGCACATTAAACCGACTTTCGAACTTTTCCTTTCCAAGTCATACAAACGTAAATGAAGCTCACTATAAGATAGACTTAAAACAAAGCGCAAAAGCACTTATGACCCTAAATCCTCTTGCCAAACACCATCCACGTCTGAGTTACAACTTGAAGCCAGTGCACTGGAACGGATGATTCCACAAGCTGAGTCGAGCGTAGGCGGTACTCTTGGATAAGGGATTGGATTATCTTTGTTTTCCGAAATCAGGAAGTCCGGAAAAACAAAATGTCCAATTTATTTATTTGTCTGAATATTGCTCTACAATTAATTTTGATTTTAGTTAACTGGACTTGATTTTAGCAAAATAAATAACAAATATTGAAATATATAGTTTTTTTTGTACATATATTGAAATATTTAGTTGATGAGTCGATCAATTATACACAGTATATCACAACGCCGTCAAAAGATATCACTAGACTATGGGTGAACGGCATGAAAACAATGCATCTATGCCAAGGGATAGAGAGTTTGATTCCAATGAGAATCCGGATCTATATGTAACTGCATAAATGACACAATTATAGAGATATGATGTGCTAGTGTGTTAGTGAGGGAATTCAGTAAATACAAGTAGGAAGCTTCTGATATTAAAATACACATAAACGTGTATATGCACATATAATGCAAAACATCGACAAAAACAAACACAAAAAAGTGTAAAGTCAACCTACAACGTAGATAAATATCTAAGCCCCTGAAATATTTAGTTGATATGAAATATAAATTATTGTCAAGGGTTTTGAATTATGTGTTCAGATTTTTCGTCTTTTTTTAACCCTTAATAGTAATTATAAAATTATAGCACAATGATTTATAATATTTAAATTTTGGTTGCTCTTAATCCAAAATTTTCTTATTCAACATTATCGTGTTAATTCATCCAATTATTCTTGTGTGACTTTTATTTTTAATCAATTACGTGACATCTATTTGATCGTCAAATATATAAGTCATTGATCCATAGGTTGAAGAAAGGTCAAAACACGCACCGGAGGGAGAGATGAAAATTAAAGGAAATTCAAATTGATTTGCTGTGCAGTGGCATTTGGCTTCAAGTGCTATTAATTCTTTTTCGGAGCAAAAAGAGAAATCTTTTGTCTTCGGAGCTCCACCGTCTCAGTTTCAACGAATATTATAGAGGATGCAAATCAGAAGTTTAACGGTTTTCTAGGTTGAATGAATACTTATATAGTGAATCACACAAGATGCTCGTGCAAACCAGATCTTCGTTTTTTCTGGATTTCTTACAGGTTACCCTTAAGATTCTTCAAATCTAAAAACAATGATTGGAACAATGTAAATTTTTTTATAACCTTTTCCAAATTTGACTTTCTAAATACTCCGTTAGTTTTACATAAATTGTTTATTAAAAAGAAACCGTTTATTTTAGATTAAATTATACAAATACATTAAAAAAATTGTCATTTAACGATTATTTCTTATAAAGTTAATAAATATTGTTTTCAGTTAAACCAAAGTTACTACTTACACATATATCTGCATGTGCGCGTACATACGTATAAATCGCAGAATATATATATGTCTAAATCATAGTATTCTGTAGGAAAATTATGTCTGATTGTCACCTTTTGCGGAAGAAGTAATGCTGTCGGAGTGGTTGAGGTAGCAAATAGGACAAATGCAAGAAGCTTCAATTAGGCAAACCTCCTTTGTATATAGACTTAATGAATCATTCAGCCGAGCTTATTTAATATTATCTTACACTTATTATTTTCTTTTCCCCCCTTAAATCTCACTATTTTGTTTGATACCTACTTAGTTTGGTGATTGTAGTCATTATTTTGCTAATGTCAGCATGATTTCGGCCTTTTAAATTTCGACCTTTTTCCTCCAAGTTTAAAAAAGCTTGTTAAACATTGAATCATCAAATAATTCAAATGATTAAAAAAAATAAAGGATCAACAGATATATAAAAAATTATATTTGTTGTAGTTTTTTAAATAAAAAAACTAAATAAGATATAAACCGGGAAAAAATTTCAGACAATCAGGACGCAACTAACAGTGTCGTCCAATGAGGTCCTGGTTAACACTGTCAGTCGTGTCCAAGAAGTCACCCTTGGACGGTGGTACTAGTTACATCAAGAGAATAGGCTATTTTTGGGCCAGAGAAGTTGTTTTTGGGGCTACAAAACAGCTCATGCCAGGATGGCAATGCCGACCGCATCCAAGGCCTTGACAGCCTGCCAGCCGCATCTAAGGCCTTATACAGAGCTACCAGACCGTTCTGGGACGTTGGACGCTTTATCACCCTAAGTTCATTTATGAAATTCTATTTAATCGCGATGACAATGTAACGACAAAACTAACTAGAAAGTCTTTTTGAAGTCTTCAAATATTGAAAATGGTCTTGAAAATTCCAATTAGTTTGTACTACGGGAGTCAAACGGTTAATTCACACAATAAAATTTCATATAATCATGGCTCCACAAAAATGATGAGGGTGCTAAGTGATATCGTTTATAAAGAGTTTAAAAAAACGAGTTAAATCAAGAATGGAACTGGATGCATGTGCCTCGATCATAGGTACATCTGTTTGACAAAAACGTTGCGTTTTTAGAAGACTACGGATGATTAGAAGACACACTCATTCATGGTTGCAGCATGCTTAGACATCGTATTTAGAATAAGAGTACATCTGATCATATAGAAGAGACGATGTTGTCCAAAACCAAAGAAGTTTTGCAACATGCTGAGCAACTATGGTCGGTTAAGAGTAACATATTTTTCAAGGTTGTGACAAGCATGAAAGAATATTGGTACTTTAGGTGCACAAATTAGAAGACACAAAATTATCAGTGGCCACTTAGAGCAAGCGTGAGACAAAGACACCAATATTGGGAGATCGGAATTTTTCATGAACGCCATATTTCCACAAATGTTAACATCACATCAGATCACATAAATATTAATTCAAGAATGACTATAAAGATAATTAGAGAACACGTTAACCAAAAAGTAAAATTTGGCATTCAAAATGTTTGTGAATCTATAAAGAAGAACTTGAATGTGGATTTCAGTACAAACAGAGAGTGCCGTCTAAGGTCTCCTTAGACATTACTTCTAGCTGCGTCCTGATTTTTTAAAAATTTTCTCCATTCATATCATATTTTGTGTTTTCTTTTAAAGAAATAAAAAAATAAAAATATAATTAAACGAATTAAAAAATAAACAAAAACAAGATTCAGAAGTTATGAAATTAATATTTACAAAATTACAGATAGGGATGTAAATGAGCCGAACGAGCCAAGCATCGTATTGTTCAAGCTCGGTTCATTTAACTTAGCGAACGAGCCGAGCTTGTTCATTTATTTAAACGATCATATTTAATTGTTTAAGCTTGGTTCGTTTAACTCACGAACAACATTAACGAGCCGAACACCTTAAACGAACGGTGCCACTTACCGAGTTCGAACAGAAAAAGGTGTTTAAGCTTTGTTCATTAACCTTTTATCCGAGCCGAGCTCAAGCCCGAGCTCGACCCAAACGAGCCAAACAACCGAACGGCTTGGTTCATTTACAACCTTAATTACAGACAACAGAAGAGTCTGATCAATCTTCAGAAACAGAACCAGTAAATATAGATACAAATATCATAGAAAATATTTCTAGTATACCACAAGATTTTTTAAAAGAAATAACATCAAGAAAATATTTAATAAGAGTAACCATAAAAATTCTCAGAACAATATCATTTAGATACAATCACTTTATTTGATACAGGTGCAGATTTAAATTGTATTAAAACTAATTTGGTTCCAAAATCCTATAGAGAATCTACAACTACTAGACTATCTACAGCAAATAATACCAAATTACAAGTCAAATGTAAGACTGAAGCTTATATTATAAAATCAAATACATCAATAAAAACAATGTTCTTAGTAGTGGATGATATCCATCATGCAGTTATACTAGGACACCCACACCACAAACAATTTCTTAATCTTTGGAATGACCCAATTATTTATTGTCTTGTCAAAATTCTCTATTATTATTTCCTCAATGTTGACAATTTTATTATTATTTGCACATGTTACCGAACTGCATGGAACAGATCATTCAAACATATCCTCCATTTTTATATATGCTTTCTTTTATATTTGTTTGGATCGTTGGCTACAAACACTTTGACACATACAGGATTTATTGCTCTTCAGATGATATATATATATATATATATATATATATATATATATATATTATATGTGTGTGTATATATATTATATATTCAAGGTGGTTAGTTTGATTAGTTCAAAGTTAACGTCTCATTTATCAAATCCTATGAGATCAACATTCTCTCTGAAATATCAGACTTTCCGAAGGTTTGATATCTTCATGCAGACTTAGTCACTCACCTGAAATTATGAAATGCTTTCATTTTACCTCCGGCGACGACGACGGCGGCGACGGCATCGTGTCACGGGCATCGAGGGTCTCGTGGGCTCGATCACTCAGTTTAGCATCGAGCAGCGTGGACTCGGTTCGCCGGTCTGAGTTTGAATCCGAGTCAAATGACTTTATAGATTCAGAGGGGTTTTATGGCTTCTTGAGTCAAAGGAGATCGAATGATTTGCGGATTTTTGCGTTTTCTGAGCTAAAGGAAGCCACAAAAGGGTTTAGCCGAAGTCTCATGATCGGGGAAGGTGGATTTGGGTGCGTTTACCGAGGAATTGTTCGGGTTCTTGATTCAGGTTCTGGTTTGGATCCTACAACGGAGGTTGCTGTTAAGCAGTTGAATCGCAGTGGATTACAGGCATAGTCCATCCTTTAAATTTTAGTGCATTTTGAACATTTTTCTTTTGCGCGTTTACTTTATTTTTATTGTGGTGTTGTTATGAATTCTATTGTTTGTTTTTTGTTTTTCGTGGACACAAACGAATTGGCAAAAGCTGCCCATTCATTGGATGAAAGGCCTCAGCTTTAATAATGATAATATTAATGCATAAGTTGTTTTGAGATCGTGTGATACGATTCCAGCTAAAGAAGGAACAGAGTTAAGACTGAAGAGGCAAAAATGAATTTCGACATAAAGAGATAGAAATAGGTGAATTTGATTGAGAATGAGGAGGAAAATAAAGTTTGGAGGATCCCTGCCAAACAAAAATCAGGGGTTGCCCATCAGATCTGCTGCCTATCAATGTAATTCATAACGAACCAAACTTTTCTGAAGCTTTGATATATTTTCTCACCTTGGCCAGCTTAGAGGATGTTGTTTCCAGTCATTAATTGCTTCCTGCTTGTATATCTATTCTATGATCTGGATAAGTAACAGAATTTATTTGGGCAATTTCGTTTTGAGTCAATCTCTTCTTGTCGTGATAGTAACATAGCTCTAAACGTTTGTATAAGCTTGTTTATGACTTTGTTTCGCGGTTAGGCGTCTCTTTCATCGATGACTATCTTCCAATTTCTTATGCCAATGGTTTCAAAGAAAGCTTTCTGGAAATTAAAGAATGCTAGTATCCTTTAGAGCAGCTGAGTGCCTGTGAGACTTTGGTTTTCATACAGAACCAGAGGTGGATATGGGTTGAACTGGGACTGTCTTTTCCTTTTCATTTATATTATAGGTAATAAAAGTGAGGTTGGAATCTATCAAGAATTACTTATCCCATAAACCAACTAGAGTACCTTTGATGCCCTATAGAGGAAATTTTGAAGTCCAACTTCGTTCTCTCATGGATCTAGACAACCTCTGATTCAAATTCCACGATAAATTTTCGTATTTGAGTAATATGGTGGACCAAACTTGAGTTGACAAACACCGAGCGCCTAAAACAGATGATGTTATCTGAATAGCAATCATATGGTTTAAATCATTGACATTGTTATGCAGATAACAACCAGTTAACTGAATGATCATGTAAAAATTTTGAACTGATATGTTAACATCAACCCGCCGATCATTAACAAGTTACTGGATTTTCTCATTTTTCTAAGGAAAGCATCAGGAGTGTATTCAATGACCAAGTTCTCCAGGCTCTTGCTTCAGTTCTTCAATTTTTGACTCCTCTACGCTTCAACTCTGTTCTGCATGCATTCTCTTTCATTCTAATAGGATTCAAAATTCTGCATTCTAGTATTCAGGGGCATAAGGAGTGGATCAATGAAGTGAACTTTTTGGGTGTATTGAATCATCCAAATCTTGTTAAATTGGTGGGATATTGTGCCGAAGATGATGAAAGAGGGATCCAACGGCTTTTAGTTTATGAGCTTATGAGTAATAAAAGCTTGGATGACCATCTATTGGCTCGCTCACCATCTCCTCTCTCATGGTTGTTGAGATTGAGAATCGCTCGGGATGCTGCTCGGGGTTTAGCATACCTACATGAAGAAATGGATTTCCAGGTGATTTTCATTTTGTGCTTATTCTTCTTGTAATCATTTGGTGAACTCTTTTTTCTGAAATGTATATCTCATGGTGTTCCTCGCTTTATCCTCGTTGAGAAGGCCTTCATCTGTTTAAATTAGCATGTTTATAGCCTATGGAGTTATTACGATCCCGACCTTTTCCCTTCTTTTTCCCCCCTTTTTTCTTCTTGGGTAAAAAGAGGTGTCCTGACCTTAATATGTGAATTTTGCTTTTACCGAGCAACTGCTGAGCGTATGTTCTTAGAGCTGGCAGAACAGAACAAAGTAAACTTGTAATGTCTTGATTAGTGCAGAGGGAAGTCTGGTGTCTATTTCTTGCTGATTTAGGCAACTGGTACACAGTAGAATGATATATTCATATATCAAAACATATGTTGCACCGAGCCAGAGACAGTTGACATGTTCACATGAATAACGAGTTGTCATGAAGCCAAAATCCTACCTCAGTGTGGACTTTAAACAACTGAAAATTTATTGGCATGATGAAGCTGAATTATGATGTTATGCTGTCATCTTATTTCAAACTTATATTGCTTTGCGTCCAACTATTGGATAATTGCACTGACGTTACCATGGAGGGACTCTTGCTATATGAATCACATTCGTTTCGTTAGAAATTATACACATGCAGCATATATGTTATAACATACAAGTACCATTTTATTTTGGACTGTCTGCATAATATACGACTTTAAAGTTTTTTCTGGATATCTGATATAATTAAACAGAACATAAGTATTTTGACCATGCTCAAAGCCTCTAGCAGTATTGACCAAGTGATTAGCATTTTTTATCTGTTGGTGTCGTATTTCAAAAGACTATTTCTTTGCACTTGCTCTTTCACTTGAATGGTACATCAAATGGTCGGCCAGTAATTGCTGCTGTTGTAGTAGAGTGTTTGTTGCCCTTCTTATTTCTGTCTTGATTAAAAGCCTTTATCCATAGTAATATGTTCCAGGGGTTCTGTATATCATGTTATGGTTTGTTAAGTTTCAAGGCTATTTAAGCTTTTTCCTGCTGTATTGAAATCCTCATATGTCTTCTGTTTTTCAGCTGATATTTCGTGATTTCAAAGCTTCAAATATTCTTTTGGATGAAAACTTCAAAGCAAAACTTTCAGATTTTGGACTGGCTAGACAAGGACCCGCTGCAGGATCAGGTCATATCTTAACAGCTGTAAGTTTCACTTCTGTCTTTCCACATCGCTTCAATTTTAGAAAAAAGAAATCAAGAAAAATTTATAGACAGTGGTTGCAGTTCCTGACGCTTATATGGTCATTGAGTCTTTGCTGAATATCTGTTAGTTTTCATTTCCTTCGCTTGTCTGACGCTGTCAAAATTTAAAATTTTCTTGTTTCCTTTAGGTTGTTGGTACTGTGGGCTATGCTGCCCCAGAATATGTCCACACTGGTAAACTCACTGCCAAGAGCGACGTGTGGAGTTTCGGGGTGGTTCTGTACGAACTCATTACAGGAAGGCGGGTGCTGGAACGCAATTTACCTAAGGGTGAGCAGAAGCTTTTAGAATGGGTAAGACCATATGTGTCAGATCCTAAACGATTCCACTTGATTATGGATCCAAATCTAGAAGGTGAAAGGTGCACGAGTTCAGCTCGTAGACTGGCTTCCATTGCCAACAAATGCCTCATGAAACATCCAAAATCTCGCCCAAAAATGAGTGAGGTGGTTGACATGCTGGAAGACCTGATTAATGAGACATCAAATCCAAATTGTGTTACTGAAAATGCCAAGGAAGCAAATGAAGAAGTTGGAGCACGCCGGGTTGAATCATATAAACAAAGGAATTCTGAACGGTGGCAGGGTTTTGATTTCAGACAAGAAATGGTCAGCTTTAGGAACAAATCCATCCGGAAGCTGGATTGGAGGAACTGGATGCCTAATGTGATAAAAACCTCAAGACATGATAGTCCTTCCCCATAACCGTATCGCGTATCATAAGGATCGATTCTTTCGCCCTTTTTGGCACGTGGAAACAATCCCTTGTAAATAGGAGGCATGGGAAGGCTGAAGTGTGTTTCATCCCCACCCACACACAATCCCTTCCCTCCCTGCTGTAACCAATTGATTCCTCACCAAGGACTTATTGGAGTCTGAATTTAAGCAACCTGATTACAGAAGTGGATACAAAGATGTTCAACAAATGCTATGTGCCTTTGCCAGCATATTGAGTCATCGATGGTAGCAAGCAAAGAACAACTACAGAAGCCTTGACATATTCTAAATAGAAATTTGCAGTTAGTCATTTAGTAAGATTATGTCAAATTTTGACAGAGAAGTACTCCCTCATATCTTCATGTGGCCGAGAAGTACTCTCCCAAATTTTCACATGGTTGAATATATACATGTATCTCATCAGTATCTCCTCAATTTAATTGACAGTCCCAGAACGTCGTGTTTCATGATTCCACTTGCTAAGAAATGGCCATAAGCTGCAAATTGCTACAACTTGGCCATATGCTTCCAGTTGCTATAAATTGGCCACTTGCCATGCAATTATTCATTTTGCTAGTTGCTTGGTGCTGTAGCTTTTCCATGGTCCTACTACTATCCTTTCCTCATCGCATGCTACTCTTCAGTTAAGCACGATTGCTACGCAATATTTGAATGAAATGCTGAAAACGAATCCCAAGGAAAAAAAATCGCAACAAATCATCTGCCACGAAAGCTAGCGAGTCATAAGTACATAAGATACATGGATAACCGAGAAGACCAACTACAGCCAATTACAACACACTATACACTTAAAGACAGAAGCAGTCTAGTGATACACCACATTCTTGACTAGACAAATATATCTACTTTCCTGTTTACTAGGTACTTTACTGAAGTGGGAGTTACTGTTGAATAAGCCTAAGGAATTGGCAACGCCAAAATCATTGATCCACTGCCATCCAAGATGCTAGTCTTCGTCAAGCCAAAACGACAACACGGTTTAGTCAGGAAGGATACATGTTTTTTCTGATACAGTTTGCGGTTACTTGCTGAAAAGGGGGGATGATGATGGTCTTGGGTAAGCAACAGGAGCATGTCCATTGACAGCAGAATCACTTTTTCTGCGATGCCTTGATCTATTGCTTATATTGGTGCTAACCTTTTCCTTTTCCCTTGAGTTATAAAGCTCCTCCAGTTCCTTCACTATGTCATTCATGTTTGGCCTAAACCTAGGGTCCATGGATATGCATCGCAATGCAAGGTTAGCTACCCTTTGAGCCACATCTAGCGAATACTGGCCTTCAAGGCGGTTGTCCAGAACGCGTAACAGTTTACGCTTGTTGGTCAAGTATGGCTTGGCCCATTCCACCAGGTTGTGCGCTCCCACTGGTCGGTTCTTTTCAATCGCTCTTCTACCAGCAATCATCTCCAAAAGAACAACTCCAAAACTGTATACATCGCTCTTTATCGTCAAATGACCTGATTTTGGAACATGAGAACCCAGTTGAAATTAGAATACAATTATACAGCTGAAATTTAAAGGAGTAAAAATCTTTTTTTTTTTGTAATTTAAAGTAGAAAAAATCATGGATGACTACTTATATGATGTCAAGTTAAAGATTTTGCATGTACAGCAAGTGGATAAGTAATATTGACCGGCACATGTGAATGACTACAGAAACATATCATTGAGCTTTTTTTTTTTTTTTTAAAGTAAAAGACATGCCAACAATGTTATTGATTGTTCCATTTATGACCTACTAAACAAGTTGCATGATAACTATTCTAAACCAGTGGTCCCAAGATATCTATGAACTTTGTATATGGTCCTTCCAGACACCACTGTGTAGACAAATATGGATGGGCTGGTCAAGCATCGACAAAGAGGTCTGAGATGCTATTCAGGGAAGAGGCTGAGCCTCAGAATATGATGCAGTTGAAACAGAAAATTTTCATCAATGAAAAGAAAACCCAAAGATTGATCTTCTAGCTGTAACTAATCTGGCCTTTCCTGTGACCAATCATCGAACTTGAACTCATTGAGTGCAAAATGAAAGAACAATGTATGCTACGAAATCAATAAGAGGCATGGCAGTGTTAGATTTCCGAACAAAACAAGAAAAATGCATTGAACCATACCAGTGGCTAGATATTCTGGGGCAGCATATCCATAGGTTCCCATAACTCTTGTTGATACATGACTTTTATCTCCTGTTGGTCCATCCTTGGCCAATCCAAAGTCCGAGAGCTTGGCATTGTATTCCTTCCATAGTGGAAACATCAAACACTGAGAACACTGAAAAAGAACTGAATGTCGAATCGAAAAACATTAGGATATCAGGGTTTGGGAATACCGAATCAAGTAATATATTAGATGTCTTGAAATCCCTATAAATGACTTTTGCTTCAGCACTATGAAGAAAAGCAAGCCCTTTAGCAGCCCCAAGAGCAACTTTCAAGCGGAGGGTCCAATTGAGAGGCTGAAAATAAGAACCCCCTGCAGACAAAACAAACACACAAATCGGTGACAAACAATTATGAGTATTAGGTAGTGTTTTTCCAAAAAAGGAAGACAGTCACTCACTCCTAAACAAGTGGTGCTCTAAGCTACCCCGGGGCATAAATTCATACACCAAGAGCCGTTGCTCATCCTCCACGCAATAACCAATCAGCTTCACAAGATGAAAATGACAAAACTGTCCCAGAAAGTTCACCTCAGCCTACAGATTCACAGCCACAAGAGAATCAATGTTGGACACCTCATAGGAATTTTACTAATTCTTTTCGAAAGGGAAATGTATAAGAGTCCGGTTACCTTCTCATACACGCATTTTGGATAACCTAGTTTCTTTGAGGGCCTGAAGGTCCTTACTTTAGATTTTCAGATTATAAATGAGAAACAAAGAAGAAACTCACCAACCACTCCCTGTGACCTTGAAAGCTTTCTTGTTTAAGCCTTTTCACAGCAACAACAATTCCAGTTCCAGGTTTAGCAGCTGCAAATGTGTTCTCATCTATCCAGCCTTTGTAAACAGAGCCGAACCCACCTTCTCCCAGAACACTATCCGGTCTAAAGTTTCTAGTGGCGTTTTTCAGATCAGATAAACTGAAGACCTTCAAATTAGGGGACTGCAAGATCTCGCCCTCGCTCCTGCCAGCCAGTGACACAACAGATGAAGACGAGTCCCCGCCACTTGAATTCCTTAAAACCTTCCCACCTGTGCTAGCACTTCTCGAATTTAGGCCTGAGCAAAGAAACGTAAACCAAAAAATCAGGATACAAATTTCAGTTCAAAACAGCGGTTGTGGAAAATCCTTTTTAATCACAATATTTAAACCAAATCACAGTCCTAACTGATGTTGAGAGCAACAAAATCATGGAAACTACACACTCATCAATCCTCTCAAGGCACAAGCAATCAGCAAACATGAAAGAAACTTCCAGAAAAAATTTAGTAATGAGATAGTGAAATTGTCAAACTTAGCCAGTCTCAAACTGAAAGCGGAAAGCTGCAGTTGTATAACAGAGAACATAATTATGTTAATAATAATATGGACACATTTAAAAACAAAACTCCGGAAATACTCTAACGAGTAAGAGGAAGCAACAGCTCAGGTACTTCCCATAGAAGTACAAAACCAAAACTACCGATAAATATTTAAGAAATTTGAAAGAAGAAGAAAATAAAACACAAAGATTTGTTTAATATTCGATGTTTTTGTCTTGGAGTCTTAGAATTGTTTTCTGGCGGTGTGTTACAATGTTGAAGACATTATCCTATTTATAGGCTAATACTACCCATGTTCATGTGTAAAAGCTATATGAACAAAATAAACAAATTTGAAATTGCTAGCTACCCATTTTGGAAAATCAAAGTATAAGTAGCCATGATTGGCTAATGTGTGTTGTCATATGCAACATTCATTAGGCTATCTTTTGATTTAATTCTACATTGCCCTTAAATCAAAATCTTCAAACTTGACCATTTCAAACTTTTTATCCGTCGAGATGTTGTTTTCTCAGGTTCTTTTCCTAGCCAATTCCAAGCATCCATCTCTTCAAAAATGGCATCTCGACGGATAAAAACTTTTTTGGTAACACGGTTATAAAGTTTGTATCCTTTTGTTTCATGAGAATATCCAATAAAAACACATTTTTCAGATTTATCATCCAATTTCTTCCTTAAAACATTTGGAACATAAGCATAAGTGATATAACTAGATACCTTCAAATGTTCGATATTTGGTTATCGACATGTCCATACCTCGTCAGGAGTTTTTTCTTCTACAAGACTCCTTGTAGGACACATGTTCAATATATAGACAGCACAAGCAGCGGCCTCGGCCCAAAATAATTTTGGTAATTTCTTTGAATACATTATTGATCTTACCATATCAATGATTGTTCTGTTTTTCCATTCTGCCCCCTATTTTGCTGAGATGCATATCTCGCTGTCATTTAATGCTTAATGTCATTTCCCTATATAACTATCACAAACAGTATACTCAGTTTCTCTGTATGTCCGCAAAATTGTGATCACAAAACCATTTTGTTTTTTTAATGTACATTTTGAAACTTTTGAACGTATCACACGCGTCAGATTTGTTTCTAAAAAATACATCAAAGCTTTCCGACTGAAGTCATCAATGAAAGTTACGAAATACTTACAACCATCATACGTAGGTACTTCCACGTAGCATAAGTCTGAATGGATCAACTTCAGTAGTATACTTGTCATCTAGGCCTTATTCTTCAGAAACGAAAACCAGTGTTGCATTCCCAACATACATGACTCAAACTTTTTATGTAAAATCAATCTTCGAGAATCCTAAAATAGATTTATTTCTAATAAAGAACTTCAAACATCCAAAATTCAAGTGTCCAAATCTCAGATGTCATAACCATGTATCATAATGTCCTAAGAACTAAAGCAATGTAAACTGCTACAGTTGATTGATGGCGGAAACAAACGACTACTATTCATATTTATGTTTGCAATTAGTCCTCTCCTCAGAGTACTTACTATGCAAACTCTATCATCAAACACTGTATTGTAGCCTTTTAAAGATAAATGTCCAATGCACAATAGACTGTAATGTAAACTTAGTACATTGAATACATCAGAGATAAAGTTAGAAGAACTATATTTCAAACTAATGGCAATTCTCCTTTTAACAAGAACCGATACCTTAGAATTATTTCCAAATTTCACAGTAAATCTCACACAAAAATCTAAATCTGTAAATATTGTCTAATACACATGATTGTTGCAACAAAAATCCAAAGTCCATTCATTCTTTGTTTTGTTTTAAACACTCCGATCAGCCAAAAATAAAGTCTCAGGACTTGTATTATCATTTTCAGCAACTTTTGCATGCATTTACAGACTATTCTTATACCAACAACGACTTTGAATATGTCCAAATAAAGCATTGAATTTTGATCTATTTTTGTGAAAATCGTTATTTTGATCATCTTTATTAAAAACACGATTATTTCTCTAGTAATTAAAATTACCTTTACCACGATCTCTTCCTCGATCACTTCCTCTGCCTCAAAAACTTTGACCATGCTGACTAGTTTCAGCATGATATGCAAACCCCAGTGATCTTTCAGAACAATTGTATGAACTTGCAATGCTTTCTCTATAATACCAGCAGACTGTTGATATAGTGAGACTTTATAAGATAGTAACTCATCTTCAAATTGATCAATAGTCATTTCGTCAAAATCTTTGGTAGCGTTAATGACTTTTCTTTATGTGAAACTTCTGCGTCAAAGATTTGAGAATTTTTTGCACAAGTTGGGCTTTAATGATGACTTCACCATTGGCGTTCAATTTTTCACCAATATCACGTACCTTGGATATGAAATTTACAATATGGTCGGTTGTTTTCATTTGAGTTGTTTCAAACTGTCTCCATAATTCTTGTAAGCAAACTTTTTTTTAACTTCGTTGTTTCCTCTATTGATATTTATATGAATTCTCCAAGCCTCTTTTAAAGACTTGGTATTCATAAATTTGTTTAAAACTGATAACTTGACTCTATTGTTGAGATAATGTCGAGCCAAACGATCTTGCATCCTCTTTATCTCCAAGTTTTGCTCTCCTCGTTACTTAATTTTTTGCTCGCATATGGAATATTAAATCTATTTTCTATGACATCCCATATACCAAGAACTTCAATAATCTCTCATAAGTATAATCCATTTATCAAAATTGTTTTTTTTCTATCAAAGATAAAAACATGATACTGTTGGATAACTCTCTTTCATTCTATCTAAAAAAACTTTCTTGCTTTGATATTAATTTGGAGGAATTTGAACAGATAAATATCGAAGAAATTTGAAAGAAGAACACGAAGTTTTCCTCTTTACTCGATGTTACTGTCTTGGAGTCTTAGAATTATTTTCTGGAAGTGCGTTACAATGTTGAAGACACTAGCTATTTATAAGTAAATACTACACATGTTTATATGAAAAAGATACATGAACAAAATAAGCAAAATACGTAAAAGATATGTGAATAAAATAAACAAAATTGAAATTACAAGCTACGTATTTTAGAAAGTAAAAGCATATATGTAGCCACGATTGACTAATGTATGTTCCCATATACAAAATTCATCGGGCTATCTTTTGAGTTAATTCTACAAACCTAAAAACCAATTCTAAAAGATCCAAACTTTGGAAGTAAAAAATATGTATATTTTTCATGCCACCAACAGTCATAAAAATGGAATAAAAGAGCTAAAAACAAGTCCTGTTATCCGTATGAAATAATCCAGACTGACATAATTACCTGTATTGGAAGGGCTCTCAGCCTTGATTCTGGCACTTAAACAAATTCCCATTGGAGTGGAAAAATCTTATGAAGCAAATTTCTCCTCCTACTGCAGATAAAACATGTAAAAAAGCACAACGTTGAATTAAACAAACCAAAAAAGGTAGGAGACGCCAAAACTAGATCTAAAATTAACAGAAAAAATGAACAGGGAAAAGAGAAGGAAAAAAAAAAGCAAACAGCTTTTTCCACCGAATAAAAGTAAAAAAAAAAAAAAAACTTTGGATACACTCCATCTGCGTTTCCAATAAGTTGCTAATCCAAATACAATAACAAAACTAAGCAGACTGAAGATTCCAAGATGCTACATACCCGAGTAAAAATTCAGAAACGCATTTCGTGTTTTTGATATTTTCTTGAAAAAACCAGATACAGGATCCGTATTTAAGCTGAAGGCACAAAAAGAGAGATGGGAATGAAGAACAAAGAATAAATAAAGCGCAAAATTATATTTTCAGATACAGCCTAAATTTTAAAATATGAGGAGAAGATGTAATATCTATCATAAGATAAAGAGGATGACTGAAAATATATATGAAGTGGTGGAGGAAATGTATAGGAAGAGAAGATAGTTGGAAAAAGTTGGCAGAAATGGAATTAATGGCGGGTTGTTTTGCTGCCTCTGCATTTATTTCTTTGGATTTTCGTACTACGTATAGTATTCTTATTCTTTTAACTGATTTAAATGGACTTGATCTTTGTGACTCTGAGCCCCACTTTTTGTGAAAAAATGTGAATTCTCAGTCCGAAGCTTCACCGTCCTAGTTCCAGGAAACATGTGTAGAATACGTAAATTAGAAATCTAGCAACTTTTTAGATTTTTGTAAGATCTTATGCAGTGACCTACACGAGATGTTTTCCGTAAATGCACTTTGGAATCAAACTCTTGACTTCTTAGAACAAATCTAAACTCGAATACCAACTGAAATATGATATAAATTCACTTTGAGCCCTACTTGAAAAGATAGAGAGGGTTGGTTTAATCAATAAGCATCGTGTATCTCGATTTAAAAAATTTTATTTTCAAATCTTTCTAAAAGTAACGTATAAATTATAAAGTAATTTTTTAATGAAAACAGTGGTATTGTGCTAACTTTTCATCCAAGCTTTTGGACACTGAGGATTTGTCCATATGTTAGATTCCAACTCCGATCTGCGGCAACGAAGAGGGGCGCTGCAAGCCTGCAACAGGGGCAATATTGCCATTTCACCCTTTGTACACAAAAAAATCCGAAAACAAACTCTAATTGCTTTATTCTTCTCCAATTCACCCACTCCGTAATCTCCGCCGCTCCTCCCTGTCACCCTCCACTGGCGCCTCCTATAGCTGCCACTTAGATCTACTCGGAGAACTAGATCTCCCCTCCCCTCCTTCCTCTTGCGCCCTTGTCCCCTCCCCTCCTCCCTCTGTCACTCCTGTCCCCTCTCCCCTCCTCCTCCGCCGCCATCTTTTCAAGCAGCGGCATAGACAGAAACGAAGCCACCGCCCATCACCACCACTACCACCATCATCAACACCTCCTCCTTCATCCACGCCACCTCCTGCAACACCCACCACCTTCCCCTCCTTTCCCTCCTTTTTCATCCTTCCTCAAGAAAAACCACCACCCACCAGATCTTCACTAGATCCACCGCCCGGACCCACCACCAGATACATCGCCAGTTTCACCACCTCTGCCTTCTTTCTCTCCGCCTTTTCCCTCCTTCCTCCTTCAAACCTCGCCACCAGATCCTCCACCCCTGCACCTAGTTCGGCCTCCAACCCCACCATATCCAAATCTCCCAATCCACCACCTGTCGTGTTTTGAGAAAGAGAAAACCACCAGTTTGCTGATGAGAGAGAAATGGAAAGGGTCAAACGGGTGTTATTTCCGATGGATGGAGGAGGAGAGAGAAAAGAGGGTTATTGACTGTTCGAACGAAAGTGGCAAAGCGGTTATTTTTTTTCTTTTTGGTGGCTGAAAACGACGCCGTCTGGCGTCTTGTTGCAGTGGCATATCCGAATTGGTTGGATACCCATATGAAAGCCGAGGATTTTGTTAGTTAGGAAAGGTTACTATACTAAGGTTGAGTAAAACCGGTTCAGATGTAGTGGAGATGACACAAAATATGAGACCTACAATCACGCGTCATCACGTGTACAAACTGGTCAGCGGTTTAAAATTTTTTTAAACCGCTGACCAGTTTGTACACGTAACGGTGCGTGATTAGATGTCTCATATTTTGCATCATCGTTAGACTCTCCAGATCTGAATCCGAGTAAAACACCTTCCTTATTAGTTTTATGAAGATTTTGCAAAACAATTCCCTCTGAAAATAGTCACTTTGTATTTTGATTTCAACGGTTGCTTTTTTTACTCTTTTATTTTTAACATGACCCTAATGATAGATTTTGGTTTCGATGGGATATACTGGAGTGTAGTTGTTGTTATTGTTTTATTTTTAACATTAGTTTCCAGTGATAAATCAATAATGTTTTATTTTAATCGAATGTGACAATTATTTTTATTTCTAACAGCTAGTTTCTTTGATTGAATATTTATGAAAGAATGTTTATACGCATATTCATCTTATGAAAAGAAATATGCGTTTCCATAATATTTTTCCTAATGACGAATTTCAAGTCTTACATATGTCAAAAGTAAATTATGATTATATATGCATACGACTTATTTAATGTGTGTATTTTTTCTACACATGTATATATATTTGTGTGTGTATACATTGTTCTATTGAAAACAACTATGTAAATATTAGAGAAGAACTTTCACAAAGAATCAACGTGTCTTACTTATTCTATATCAGGCACTCTTGTACATATACACTATCTTTTTACATAATACAAGAAATATATGTTCCTTCCAATTATAGTTAATGATGAGCCAAAAAATACCCCTCGTTAGTCAATAAACGGTCAACGTTGAAGTAAGGTGAAAGAATGGCCAAGTATGGCGGGTTGGCCCGGAGGAAGACCAGACCACAGGCAGACAAATAGTCCGTCCCGGCTACAGGGCCACACCGCCATCTCGTTTGTCGGGCCCTTCAGTCATCTTGATCATAGAGTTCCAGCGCCCTCTGAGGGCTAAGAATCTCACCTCGGCCTAAGGGTCCCATCTCGGCCCACATCCTCAACTCGGGCTACAATTTCACCTCGGCCAATGAATAGTGCTCGGCCTCGGATCTAATTTGTCTACCGAACTCAGAAAGGCTCTCCAATGTTCCACGGAGCTGGTCATTTTCATCTCGGCATGATGACCTCACATTATCAATCGTCTTGGATAATCAAGTGGTCATCTCGGGCATCCAGAGGATGTCGGTTATGCCCCTAGCTCGAACAAAAGGAACCAGCACTCGATTCCTAAAGCTCTCAACGGTTCATTACAGCCACGGGGATCCCAGACTAATGACCTCGGCCAAACTACAGCAGTCACGAAGCTATGTGCTACGTGGCATACATGCATTCTCGATTCTCCAGATGTCAATCATACGGGGAGAAGTTGTCAGCACAGCAATCCTAAGCAGCTGCACGGCTGTCATGCAAGTTGGCCATACGTCTTCATCTCAACTATCCGAGACACGCAACTCTCAGCCTCGCCAACTATAAAATAGTTGGCGAACATGCAAGTCAGCCAGGTGTCGTCACTTCAACCCTTTGGGACACTCAGCCCTCAACCACACCAAGTATAAAAGAGCTTCTCCAACAGTAAGAAGCTCCAAGTGAAAATCAGAAGTAAAATAGACAAGTCAAAAACACCCCGCTGTTCTTATCTCAGCTCGGCCTGCACTGTGGCCGACCTCAAACAGGTTCCATCAAACCACTGTTTCAATTAAAGCTCTACGCTAAAATGCCCACAGCTGACTTGAGCGTCGGAGGGTTTTCCCGGGGCGGCGCCCTGGGACCCCTAACGCTCTCTTTCCTTTCTCAGGCTTCCTAGGAGAACAGCTGACGGAAGGCTAACGGCCATCAACAGCCTGGACGCCGGATATTTCGACTTTTACCTTGGCGAGACAATCCGACCTCGTCATTTTGGCGCTAGAAGGAGGGCCTCGAACCTCCGGGTCCCTTGACTTTCGAAATATCAAGTTATGTCTAAAAAATTCTTAGCTTAGGAAGCCATTGAGAGAAAGATGAGCAGAGAAGGCAATCAAAGGCTCTCTTTGCAATCAACTGCATCACGTTTCCAGGAGTTTGAGTTAACTCCCATTACCTTCTCATATGAGGAACATATGCGAGCCGTACACTATGTGGCACAAAATCCAGCAGCTTTCCAGGCTGTACTGGAATTGAGAAGGGAAGCGTTCAGAGAAGGAACAAGTAATCCTTCTTCCAGTGGTACCAGCGTTCAGCAGTTGGAATATTCTCCATCTCGGCCAGGATATCATTCTGAATGTCAAACTGAGGTTATAACTGAAGCTGAGTACCCATTTCGAAGGTCTGATGATCAGACCATACAGAGCCCCTCGACTTCACCTCGGCCTCGAAGTCTTGAAAGACATATCCAGGCCTCACGGCGAGAAAGAGCATCCGTTAAGGTCCGGATGGGGGGCCAGGGCAGAGAAAGAAGTTCCTTGCTCGCTTCCAAAGCTCGTATTCTTTCATATATGAGGAAGAAAAGCCTGGTAAAGGAACCTAAACCTCTTGCAGGACCACTCCATAAGAGGGATCCACAACTCTACTGCTTATATCATCATGATATAGGGCACGATACAGAAGACTGTAGGCAGCTCGGAAAAGAGATAGCCCGTCAAATTGAGCTCGGCCATCTGCACCAGTTTTACAATCCGAGATAAAACTTATGCAGGGGAGCCAAATTAGATGTTCCTTGAGGTGAACATCAACCCGAGTGGTAGCTCTAAGTTGGAAAGTTAGGCTATCTAGTCCAATAATAGAATTCAAAGTGGGGACCAATCTTCGAATACATCTGAAAACCCCCATCTCAGCCTTGTAGTTGGCCTGTACAAATCACTTCTCGATGTACGAAACTTCTCAGCAATAAAAAGTGTTTATTTAACTGTGTTGTGAACAGTTCTGCAAAGTTGAAGTTTCTTACCAGAAAGACCTCGGCTAAAGTTCCAGGCACCTGCCCGCTAAAGGGTAAAAAATTTTCTCCTCAGCAGGATCTGGGGAAAGAGCCCGCCAGAGGGTTAAATTTCTCCTCAGCAGGATCTGGGGAAAGAGCCCGCCAGAGGGTTAAATTTCTCCTCAGCAGGATCTGGAGAAAGAGCCCGCCAGAGGGTTAAATTTCTCCTCAGCAGGATCTGGGGAAAGAGCCCGCCAGAGGGTTAAATTTCTCCTCAGCAGGATCTGGGGAAAGAGCCCGCCAGAGGGTTAAATTTCTCCTCAGCAGGATCTGGGGAAAGAGCCCGCCAGAGGGTTAAATTTCTTCTCAGCAGGATCTGGGGAAAGAGCCCGCCAGAGGGTTAAATTTCTTAGCAGGTCTGGAAAAGATTATGCTTGAGGGTTGTTGCATCTCGGCCAGCTCGGGACGCTAACTTGCATAGGACTCGTACGACCTTGGCAGATCTGGATAAGGTCGGGGCAGATCTCTATATCTCACCTCGGCTAGTGAACAACGGATATGCTCGAGTGATTATAAATGAGATCTCGGCCAAGGCTTCACGAGAGTCTCTTATTCAAACTCAGCAAGACAAGAAACCTGGAACAAGTCCTTGATATGCCCAAGGCAAAAACTCGTCAGAGGGTTGAAGTTGCACCTCGGCAAGTCAGGGGTAAAAAGCCCGTTGCAGGATAGAACAAAACTTTGGCAAGCCCAAGGTCAAAGCTTATAAGAAGGTGAAACGAAAAACTTGGTTAAACCAAGGCAAAGGCCCAGTAAAAAATGGACCTGCATGTAGCTCAGCAAGTCCGAATAGCCGAAGTAAGATGTACAAGGGCGAACTTCTCAGCATATCACCTTAGCGAACATACTCCGAGTAGGCTTGACAAAAAACAGTTCTTTCCCAAGTGTCACCCAGATTGGATCTCGGCAAAGATTGCGCAAGTTTCACTAGATTGGTTCTTGGTTTAGCTCGGTAACGTTCCAGGTTCGTTTTACATTCAGAAATTGCCCTATTACGTTAGAACTGTTCAGGTAGACTAGAGCCGACGTAAGAACTTGGCAACAACAAGTTTGAAAGGTTAATTTGGCTTGGCAATGGGTTCACTCCGACGTGAAGTTGGTTTATGTTCAATAGAGTTAATTAAGTTTACCAAGACCGACATGAAAAGTTAGCAGTAACAATAAAAGTGCTGAGGGCAAAAGAATCAATTAAGTCAGAAAAAGGTTTTCATAGATGAAAAGCTGAATTACAAGATGATGTCTGCCCTGATAAAGATAAACAAAAGGAATCCTAAACCTAATCATCCTGATCTTCCTCCCTCAAGTCAGCTCCATCCACAAACTTTTGGAACATTTCTTCAAAGTCATGAGCAGCAAGAGGGTTGTACAGCTCAGCTAGGCGGGGATCACTTTTGTTCAGATCGGGATAGACAGCAGAGCAGACATCAATGGCTTTCGTTTGGCCGGCCTCCATGGCTGAGCCTTGCAGATGGATCATATTTTCTTCAAAGAACTTGGATTTTCTGAAATTTTGAATAGTTCTGATCTCAGCTTCTATCAGTTTTTCACGCAAAAGGTTGATCATGTCTGCGTCATCTTGGCTTTTCTGCGTCAGCTCAGCATTTTGTTTCTTCAAACACTCAACCTCATTTAGAGATTGAGTGGAAGCCAGCTCAAGGTCAGCCACTTTATTTTCCAACTCATCCACCTTAGAGTTGGAGGTGGCCAACCTCATCTCAGCATCTTCAGTCTTCTTTTGGAGATGGGCGGTTCCAACTTCCAGGTCAGTAACTTTCTGGGTCAGCTCGGCTCTTCTCTTCTCTGATATTTCAAACCGTTCCTTAGAAGTTGCCAGCTCCCCAAGGAAGTCTCTACTGCGAGTAACCAGCTCCATCCCCTGACCTCGGATCTATTTAACAAGATAGCATGAAAAAGAAGTCCAATAACAAAATAAGCAAAGTACTCAACAAGAGATTTGCTTACCAAAGCAAGGTTGGACATATAAGCATTAGTCAGGGCTGCAAAATCAGTTGCCCTGAATCTCTGAAGATCCCGAGGCAAGATTGCAGCTCTATTTAGCCTTTCAGCAACAGTAGGATTCTCAGCAGAATCCCCCTCGGAAAACCCAATCAAAATTGGGTCTTGAACATTACCCGACTGAGGCAAGATCTCCTCAACTGGGTCAGCAGTGAACATCTCCGGACTATGAGATGGCCCCGGATCACCTCTGCTAGAACCTTCACCCCGTTGTCTCTTCCGAGGGAGAAGGTTAGAACGCTCACCAGCGTCAGCTGGGATTACAGATTCAGTTGGAGCCTGAGGTTGGACTTCAGCCTCAGGCTCATCGTCCATAATGGTAATGGGCAGAGCTGTGCAGAAATAAAAATGAAATAGAGCCCAAGTATAACACGCGTGAAAAAATTTTTATGAAGAAAAGGTTTACCTGGCTCAGGCTCCGCCAGCTCGGGTTGAGCAGGGACAACACTAGAAACTGGGGGCACCGTTGAAGTGGAAGCTCCCCCAGAGCCAAGTGTGGCTAACCTTCTCTCTCTCCTAAGTCTTTTTCTGGCTTGAGTCTCAGCCATCATGTCCAAGCGGGTAGAAGGACCGGCCATTGCACCTGCATTCAGAGTTGAAGAGTTAAAGTATTAAAAGAGGGAAAAAATAGCAAGAAAGAAAAAGAATAATATCCACCTCGGACAATGGTTAATTGATCTGGGGAGAGTGGCAGATATAGGTGGCCAACAGCCGAATGCTCCAGGTCGGCCGCTAACCAGATCTCCGAGTCCACCTTCTGCCAGTCAATGATTATGGGAAGGGCTCGAAGTCTGTCTGCTTCATTGCAGTGATCTCGGCTCGGCCTCGTGTTATCAGTCTTGCCAGCCTTCCAGATACTTCTGCTCGGCAGTTCGGACCTTTTGACATAAAAGAATTTCCCCTTCCATCTCTTATTGGAGGTAGGAATATTGGTAGCAAAGGGGAAGTCAATGCCAGACGTTCGCTTACTGAAATAGTACCAGCTCTGCGAAGACCGGCATGCAAAAAGTGCTCGGAAAATACTAGTATTGAAGGGGAGCTCAGCAAGTCTTAAGAAAAGAATATAACAAAGGATGAGTTTAAGGCCGTTGGGTTGAATTTGCGGAAGCCTGAGCCCGTAAGCTCGCAAGATGCGGAGAAGAGGTTCGGGAACAGGAAGGTTGAACCCGGACTTGAAGTAGTCTTCATAGACTGCTTCATAATCTCGGGGAGGATCGTAGGCAGTTTGACCCGGCAAAGGTAAAACTGGGCCGAAACGGTTCTTATCAACTTTGTAATATTTACAAATCCTATCCAGGTCGGCCTCAGAAAGAGAAGTAGAAGTCTCTTGAACAGTAGGAGAAGGCCGACCTCTCTCAATAACTCCAGAAAACTGAGAAGGATCCCTCAATAGGGCTGGAGGGTTGACGGACACCGGAGCAGAAGGAACCCTCACTTGCTCCGGTGAGGAATCAATTACGGTTAGAGCTCTGCTAGACTGAACAGAGTCCCCGATGGTTGGGAGCAAATTGCCGATGGGAAGATCATCGGCAAAAGCAGAACCACCAGATAGTGACGGAGAAGCAACGGCTTCTCCGCCTCCGGCAGCATAAGAACCTCCTTCCGAAAGGTTCTGCGAGTCATGAGAAGAAGAAGACATTATGAAGGTGAGAAGAAGACTTACAGAGATTAAAAAATGAAGACGACTGAATGAGGAGGGGGCAAAGGCTGAAAAAAGCTTGAAGACACCGGAATTGAAGAAGCTCGCCGGAGAAGAAGCAAAATTGCTGAGATAAGAAAACAGGCAAATAAAGAGAAAGAGTGATCCGACCAAGACCTATTTATAGGGTTTTACCTCGGTAGCCCAAGAGTCGTCAGGAATAAATGGCTCTCGATTCGTGAAACGGCGAAGCTCCAAAAGCTGCGCAGACAACGCTTCGTGTTCTGCGTAAACAGTAAATGTGCAGACTTAGCCAATCAAAATTGGACGCGTGCCAGAACAGATAGCGCGCTGAATGAATCAGGTCAGAGACAACTGATCAGCTCGGCCAAAAGTTGCCATTGGCACATCGTACATTGTGCTCCTATTAAATACGTTAAGCGGTCTAGACAGATCTTGACACGTCGTCATTTTGGAACACAACTCGAGAAAAATTTGAACAGATTAACCTGCCCTCTCAGGTCAGCTCGGCCAGCCCAAACTGGGGGGCAAGTGATGAGCCAAAAAATACCCCTCGTTAGTCAATAAACGGTCAACGTTGAAGTAAGGTGAAAGAATGGCCAAGTATGGCGGGTTGGCCCGGAGGAAGACCAGACCACAGGCAGACAAATAGTCCGTCCCGGCTACAGGGCCACACCGCCATCTCGTTTGTCGGGCCCTTCAGTCATCTTGATCATAGAGTTCCAGCGCCCTCTGAGGGCTAAGAATCTCACCTCGGCCTAAGGGTCCCATCTCGGCCCACATCCTCAACTCGGGCTACAATTTCACCTCGGCCAATGAATAGTGCTCGGCCTCGGATCTAATTTGTCTACCGAACTCAGAAAGGCTCTCCAATGTTCCACGGAGCTGGTCATTTTCATCTCGGCATGATGACCTCACATTATCAATCGTCTTGGATAATCAAGTGGTCATCTCGGGCATCCAGAGGATGTCGGTTATGCCCCTAGCTCGAACAAAAGGAACCAGCACTCGATTCCTAAAGCTCTCAACGGTTCATTACAGCCACGGGGATCCCAGACTAATGACCTCGGCCAAACTACAGCAGTCACGAAGCTATGTGCTACGTGGCATACATGCATTCTCGATTCTCCAGATGTCAATCATACGGGGAGAAGTTGTCAGCACAGCAATCCTAAGCAGCTGCACGGCTGTCATGCAAGTTGGCCATACGTCTTCATCTCAACTATCCGAGACACGCAACTCTCAGCCTCGCCAACTATAAAATAGTTGGCGAACATGCAAGTCAGCCAGGTGTCGTCACTTCAACCCTTTGGGACACTCAGCCCTCAACCACACCAAGTATAAAAGAGCTTCTCCAACAGTAAGAAGCTCCAAGTGAAAATCAGAAGTAAAATAGACAAGTCAAAAACACCCCGCTGTTCTTATCTCAGCTCGGCCTGCACTGTGGCCGACCTCAAACAGGTTCCATCAAACCACTGTTTCAATTAAAGCTCTACGCTAAAATGCCCACAGCTGACTTGAGCGTCGGAGGGTTTTCCCGGGGCGGCGCCCTGGGACCCCTAACGCTCTCTTTCCTTTCTCAGGCTTCCTAGGAGAACAGCTGACGGAAGGCTAACGGCCATCAACAGCCTGGACGCCGGATATTTCGACTTTTACCTTGGCGAGACAATCCGACCTCGTCAGTTAACATTCAAACTTACCAAATAATGAGCATTTTGTCGAAGGTTTAAGTGAAAACTAAATAGTAAATAATAACAACTAAAAAGGTTTTCAAGAACTTGGAAGGTACATAACCAACATGGTTGGCGTGGTGGTTCAGCACCTCGTCCTTTAAGCATGTGGTTGGGGGTTCGATCCCCGCTCATGTGAATAGAGCAAACCATTTGGCCAGTCCCCTACCACTTCGTGTGCTGACAGCAGGGACGGAGGATTAGTCTTCTGGCTTTCGGCTAGGAGGATACCTCGGGGCAACCCATTTAAAAAAACTTGGAAGGAACATGCTTATACACGGTTATGGTTATTTTAATATCGGAATCATTCTATTTGTATTTACTAAATCCATTCATTAACACACTAGCACACCGTATCCATATTAGTGTGTCATCTATACAGGTACATATAGAGTGGGGGATCTCAGTGGAAGCAAATCTTTATACATTGGGATAGATGTATTATTTATGTGTTTCTCATCCTGTCCAGACATTAGCGATAACTTTTGATATTGTTGAAATATACTGTATGTTGTATGTGGTGTTGTTGTTGTTTTGGAAGGGCCGTGCCTCCTTGCACTTGGTCCTTTATAATTTCGCCTTTTGGATTTTGAACTTCTGCCTCATTATATATTATTGGTAAAATGAAGATAATATGTAAAAGAAATCATGTTTTTTAAACATCAAATTCTCATTTCAACTTAGCCTCTTAATTTAGTTTAATTTTGTTATGTCTCTCTTTCTTTTTTTTCCCCTCTTTTTATTCAGAACTTTTCTTGGTCAATTGTCCTGGCGTGTTTGACTAAAGGTAATGATGTGGATGATTGACTCTTGCTTCTTCCATCTAAAAGTATTGAGCACATTCGAGTCTATCCACTTGAGGATTTTATTATTGACTTGGGACCAGGGCAAACAATTTATATCTCCAATAATGTTCAGTCAGAGAATAATTTAATTAATTTTTATAATGGTATATCAGTTGATAAGATTCCTTGTTATCAGTTTCAGAGAGCTTTTTAGATCCATTCTATATACATATACATATACATATATATATATATATTCTTTTTTCTTTTTGCCTCCGTTTCATGTTAAAATTACTATTTGGAACTCTAGCAAAAGAATATGACTGCAACAGTCGTCTTAGGGGTTACTTTTACTAACATCAATACATCATAAACACTAGACAATGTCCAATTATAGTAACAGCATTCGAGAAGGGGGAACAATAACATTTTCCTTTGTCAATTCCACTACCTCTGACATACCGTAATGATCCGTATACAAATGTCAATGAAAGGCGTTCCTGTTATATTAGGCTCCGGTATTTATGCAAGATTTGGAGAGGAACCGGATCGATTCGGGATCTGATGTACGCAGTCTTACCTTATACTTTGTGCAAGAGACTCTTTCCGTAGCTCAAACTCGTGATCTCAAAATTACAAAACAACAACTTTACTAGTTGTTGTAAGGCTGGTCCTCTAATCCGTATACAAATGTCAATCCGCAGGGGAAAACAAAAGTAGTATACATACAAAAAGTTGGAAGTATTTTATGTACTCAAAGTGAAAATTCCACGGGAGAAAAAACAAAAGTATGTTGACTTTAGGTTTCTATTAATGCTCATTCTCAGAATAATTTAAGAAATCATTGTAATTATACATCAGCTGAAAGATACATAAGCTTTTATATATATATATATATATATATATATATATATATATGTATGTATGTATATATATATATGTATGTATGTATGTATGTATGTGTGTATATATAGTATATACTGAAGTTAGCCTTTTTTCATCCAACAAAAGATTCTATATACGTAGATGTCCAACTCCAAGATAGCATAATTAAAACGGTATCTTTTAAGTATTGTTGCATAATGGGTTACTTTTTTCCAACTTCGCTGGAGCCTTAGTTATTTCCACCAACTTTAACCCTACCCACAGGAGACCAGATCAAAAATGGACAAAAACTGAAAAATAAACGTCTCAAGCAAATTAGGTATTTTGTTTTCACAAATTTTAGTTATGCGTATTTTAATATCAGAAGCATTCTGTTTGTATTTTACTAAATTCCTTCACTAACACACTAACACACTATATTCTTATTAGTGTGTCATATGTGCCTGTGCATGTAGAGCCGGAGACTTCACTGGAATCAAACTCTATATCCTTTGAGATAGAGGTATTGTTTGTCTGTCTCTCACCCTCCTCAGACCTTAAACATAACTTTTGCTATCGTTGGGATATACTAGGTATGTGCTGTTATTGTTGCTCTGACAAATTTTAAAATAATCATGAAACATAATGATTTCACAAGAAGAAAAATTTTCGTTAGATTAACTATACAAGAAAAGGAAATGAGATATGCATATATGTAAAGGCCTTGAAGCATGATGTTTTCGGATCATCATTAAACCAAGTGCTAAACATTATCTTTTAAATGTCAAATGTTAAATTGAAAATGTACACAAATTTAAGCTTCACGAATTCTTGTGTTTGACTTATTCCAGAATTCCATACGGTATTTAAATGGTTTTTCTAACGCATGGGTATTTAAAATCATTTAAACATATACATAACAATATAGAAGATCTTAAGTCGCCATCCTGAAAAAGAACGCTTACACCATTTTGTAGGCTTGAAAAACCTTAACGGCCATGCTAATATGAGAATCCAAAACAAACGAGTAATGACAATTCAATGAATCAAGAAATGGACACACTTCATTGAATAGTAGATGTTGATGTGGAGCTAATATGAAAATTCATTTATTGGTTTATATCATTTGATCAATCAACTTCCATTTTCCTATCTGCTGGTAGACGTCTGATCTCTTAGACATATCTTTGAGGATGAAAAAGACACCATTCTTCTATCTTAGAGACCAATAGTTGCTTGAGCGGATAGAAACTAGCACACATCTAACTTGTTTCCTGTTTGCAGGAGAATAAGCCAACCAAGAGTAACATATAACAGATTTTTAATTACAATGGACCCTTGTCTAAGGAGGATCCCTTTTAGATAAAGACATAGGAGTTTTGCGACATAGTCCGATAATAAAGTTTGATGCACATGGTTAACACCTAGCTCTAACCTCGATTATTCGAAACATTTCGGTGACAGTTTTATCTCTCTGATTTGTGATGACCAAGTGAAACAAATATTTGAGCTATTTAATCAGAGTTCTCCTTGACTTCTAACCACTTAAAGTATATATTACGATTTGATTTTTAACTGTAACAAGAGGTTTATGTATAAAGAGACGAGCTTTACTTAATGATGAAACTCATAGACTTTTCCATTACGAAATATACAAACACAAGGTCTAGTTCTTCTATGTTGACTTGACCAACTCGACAAAAAGTACTCTACAAAAAGAATATAACATAAGTTCCGTTTGATTCATATGTCAGGCTCATAAAGAAGCAAAACACTTACCAAATCTTAAAGATTGTAGATCTATTGTATTTTGGTCTTTTTCCTTATCCTGCCGTATTCTCAAAATTAGTGGCACACAATCTCGGTGAACAATTATAGTAAAGCCGTTTTTTTTTCTTTCTTTTTTTAGATTAACAATAAGAAGTTTATATATATATATATATATATATATATATATATATATATATATATATATATATATATATATATGGGGTTGAGATCAGGAGAGGAAGAAAATGAGACAAAATATGAGGTCCCGATCATGCGCTGACACGTATAAAAAAGAAAAGAAGTTTAACATTTTTTTTGTTTTTAAAAAAGAGTTGCTTGTACACGTAGCAACGCGTGATTGGAGACCTCATATTTTACTACAATTTTTGCCTCTCCTGATCTCAACCGGTATGTATGTGTGCATGTATATACGTATGCATATATATATATATATATATATATATATATATATGTATATGTGTATTTGTGTAAAGTATATGTACAGTAACTTATACTTTGGAGATGGTTATATATATATATGTATATACAATTAATTAATACCATTAAACACCTAGATCAAGTTTTGATTAATGATAAGTACTCGTCAGCCCAAATGAAAGCACATTTTAAACCAAAAATGAACTTGCACTGCAACGTCTGCAACTCTGCATCGTATAAAAGATGACGAATTTTATAAAGGTTTAAGTAATTGGTAAAATAACATGAGCAATTTTATAACGGTAAACTTATTTAATAACTGATAAATTAATAAAAGAGAGTGTTGAAATTTGAAGTACCACGTTACAAGAAGTTTTGTTGAAGCAAAAGTCAGAAGTCGGCAAATTTTGTGTAATTGGGTGACGAGATTGACGGCCATGAAGTCTCATCAGGAATAAGTTTGGAGCAGAATGCATACCTTGGTTATGAGACTACAACGCTTCAGTCCCAATTATTATTAAAGATGATGTAAATTAGAAATTCATCGGTCTCTTAAATTAGAAGATCATATAAAAGGTGTACACTGCAAATTGAGTCTTTAATCTAGATAGCAGTGAAACACTCACACTGTGTGTGTTCTGAAATCGCAATCTTGATACTTTTTGAAACAACACCCAACTCTTGATACCTTTTGAAGCAACATCCAACACAAGTACCAACTGAGTTATGTCATGAACGATCAGAAATAAATTTGTTTTCATGGAAATGAAGTGGCACGTATATTTAATATTCTTTGATCTTTTCCTTCCCGTACTTCTTTTAATGTGATTATTTAATGTATAGAACAAATAATACGAGAAACCAGGAAACTATTTTTAAGTTTTGACCACTAATTCTTTTTAATAATTTGATTATGGTATTCTGAAAAACCTAATATTTCGCCAATTCCGATTAGATTTTCCGGTGAAGTAGTGGGAATTGAGGAGACAATGTGGTCTTTTTAGTGTCTCGTCTTTCTCACGTAATCATCTTCTCCGCCTAATTATCTTCTCCTTCCCCCCCACCCCCCCCCCCCCCCCAAAAAAAAAACCACTTTTTCTCCTGTTCAAAAACCAGCCTTTCCAGCATAACCCATTAGCAACATTCTGCTTGGATTTTTGCCATTTCGCAGGTGCAAAATCAAGGAGAGAGAAGTTCTACAGTAACAAAACGTAGATTGGCTCTCAACTTTTGTATTGGTGTACATCTTTGGTAGCGTGAGATAAATTACATAATTGTTTTTTTTTGATCGAATTACATAATTGTTGGTTTTTGACTCTTTGTTTCTTCAGGTGGTGACAGCGAAATGGGTCTGAGTAGTCCAATTCTTGTCTCCTCCTTTCTCATATTCTTCTTCTAACCAATTCTTTTTCTTTCTACGGTCCACATTCCCCCAAATTTGTCTATGTTTTAGTACTTGGTAAGGTTGTTTTATTAATCTTGATATCAATATGTTCAATTCACGAAAACAGTTTCTTGTACAAATTATAGAGTAGGGATGTATACATCAGATCGCGAAACGATTCAGCCCCTCTCTGTATCCTACTCTGTATAAACGAAGGAACCTAATGCACCGAGAACGATTTTTGTCTTTGCTTTAGCAGGCTTATGTGTTTGTGTATTTTCAATTATGCATTTACGGCTTTCAAGAGGAAGTTGCATCAAAAGTAGAGCTGTTCAACGAACCGAACAGTTCGCGAACTGTTCGAGTTCGGTTTGTGTTCGGTTCGTCTTTGTTCGGTAATGGTCGGTAAACGAGCTGAATTCAAATAGCTATTTGAGTTCGTTTACTAAACCGAACCAAACTATTCACGAACTGTTCAGCTCGTTTAAACAGTTAAAGGGTTATTGAGCTGAACTTGAACCAATTTTAAAGTTTGTTTAGCTAAACGAACTGAACCGAACAGTTCGTTTAGCTAAACAAATCCGAATTCAAAAACCTAGTATTTAGTTTGGCTCGGTTCGTTAACACCAATAATCTAAAGCACTCTTTTCCCAGATCAAATCTTGGCATTTATGGACATGTTTGAAACATAGTCATTGAAGGGGTTTTCCGTTTCTTGATTATTTCAGGGCATCTTTGTGCTTATTTTGATCTGTTGCTTTGAAAATGAAGTGGATTTAGTGGTGGTGGCAAGAATGGAGCTGGGAAAGGTAGGTGGAGAAATGACACACTAAAAGCACTATATTGCCTTCGATTTCGGCTAGTTCACCAGAGAATATGATTGAAATGTTACAACAACACTCATACCCATTATATCCAACGACAACAAAAGCTATCACTAAGGTCTGAGCAGGGTGAGAGACAGACAAACAATACTTCTATTCCAAAGGATAGAGAGTTTGTTTCTAATAAGACCCGCGGCTTTATATGTACCCACATCAATAGCATGGGTGAAATGTTACGTTTTTAAAAATGGAGTGACCAAAATGTTATTTAAAAAAATTAATGGTCTGTACATTCTCTTCGAAATATTTTAATGAGTACTGGTGTTCTTTGACCTAATGAATAATACAAGGAGTTTCATCAGTTATTTGTTTCAATTACATGTTTCTATATTAGATTTACACACGCATATAAGGAAAAATGATAAAGATTAAAACCCTGATCACTTTAGTCAAACATTCATATCTCCTTTTTCATTTTGTAATAACGAATTGATTTCCATTGCTCAAATTAATTTAATAATTTTCTGATGTCGTTATAAAATCTTCAGTATCTACCAAAACTGTCCAATTATATGTATCATAAAAAATACATCACTTGACTAGAGTCAAAAATATTCCGATGCAAAAAGGTCAAATCTTTGACACTGAAGACTTTCACTGTCTCAGTTCCATAAAGATGTGTGAAAGAAGTAAATTAGGAGTTCAACCACATTCTAGATTGGTAAGACTTTTCAAATGGATCCCACATAAGGTGTCCAACGCAAACTAGAACAACAACCCTTTACGTTCAATTTGACTGGATACTATGACCTAATCACTAACACATGAGTAAACACATGACCTTGTAACAGTAATGTAATTTCTCAAAATAAGGCGTGCTAAACGATATTATATTTTTATACTGTCATACTTGTAATTGTTCATAACTGTGCATACTTGTACGAGAAAAAATTATGTAATTGTGCATAACTGCGTATACTACAAATACTTATTATTTTTTAAAAATAAACAATATTTTTAGATCAAACCAAAATAGAAACTAATACAATATTTTTTTAGATAGAATGAATACCATCACAGAAACATTCAGAAAACTACTGACTGTTACACCAGATGATACAAATAACTAAGACAAAATTTCGGGTTGTCTTCTGAAATGGTACCCCCCCCCCCGGTCCAAATACTCAATAAAGAAATTAAATATATTTCTAATTTAGGTGGAGAAAGGAGATAGCTACTGGGATGTATGTGTGACAATACGTTCTCTCTGTCCCAAAAATAAATAATGTAGGAAATGCACATATCGCTGTCCACTTTGTATTGTTGTTTGCTATTTTTGTATTTTCTTTTGGCACATCATTGGTAACAATATGAAAGCACATAGCAAAAAAGTCAATGACCGAAATGAATGATGTGGATGGGCTACCAAAATTTTAAATACAGGCTCCATACTTTAATAAGGATATTGTTGGCTTTTGTTGACTTCAAAGCAAGAAAAAAAGGGGGATAGGATCCTCCCACCGCAATGAGGTGCGATGACGCGTGACCGCGCGACACGTGGCAGTGAAGAGGATGGTGAGACTAGATACAGATGACCCTCATCTAGCCTCACCACTCATCCTTACTGCCACGTGTCGTGTGGTCACAAAGGAGGTGAGGAAAATTAGGGTGAAGAGATCCCAACCCGAAAAAAAGGACAATTAACTGACATGATGACTGAACTCAAAATATATTGAAAAGAAACTTAAAATAGATTATCTATTTTGCATCCATGGTTGCATTATGACTAAAATTTCCATTTTTATAATAGTTAAGGATACATTCTTCTTAACTTTAGAATATATATGATGGAATAAAGTAAAATGACTTACTAAATTGATTTCGCTTCTTATATTGTTCTAGTAGCAGTTGATCGACACAGCATGACGCAATTTTCATTATAGGTTATCTGAAAACGACCTCTATATGTTTATAATACATGAATATAATTACGTACATTCGACCTTTTCATACCCCACTATAAACGTGAGACTCTAAATTAATGCGGTATTGTTGTTATTGGTTGCATTATGACTAGTATGACGATTGATCTATTTATCCGTGCATGGTTAAATATTGGGATCAATGGATAAAAGTAATCAGGTGTTAAAGATGTAATAGGGGCTAAAGTCCTATACTAGCACATATTTGACCTACTGTATTCTTAGCCTTTTTTTTCCTTTTATTTTCTTGACAATAAAACTATCACTAAAATAGTGAATGACACACCATAAATCATCCATGAATATTTTTTTTAATAACTGCGTTTAATTGAATAGGAAAGTTTACCATCCTCATATGTGGAATTCAAAATATATACATAACAAATCTGTAAGATATTGTTACTAAAGAAAAAATTGAAGATTGAAAAACAAAGACTATAGCAGACAATAGGCATTACTTTCATCAAATCAAAATATTATAACGCAATCTTAAGGAAAATGGTTTTAGGGGTTTCTGAGAAAGAAAAGTTGAGGTTGTAAACAAAGTCATTATTGGTTTTTATCACTTTAAGCCATCTAGATGATCGAAAAGTTGACCAATTGGTCAAAACGTGATTCAAAGTCATTGACGCCAATATGTCGTTCCCTTTTCAAACATCCGAAATTTAAGAGAAAACTAAGAAAAGGGAGAGCCACGAATTAATGGAATTAACGAGGTCAAACGAAAAACTTTTCCAATTTCCGTAGAAGGGGTAAAAGTGACAATCGCTTTCACAGTGCAAGGATGGAGCATGGCCAACAATTGCAAATCGCTTTCACAATTAATACTTTTTTTCTTGGATGCAAAAGTCAGCTAAGGTATCCATCGTTCTGACTTCAGTAGTTTCGAAGAATATATAAATCATGTTGTTTTGAAGATGATCTATAAGATGATATAGATCCAGTAGTTTCGAAGATGCAAAAGTCACCTATAATACGTCTGTAAAATTCAAATCGAAAACTTTAGATATAATATAACTCTCAAATATCAATTGAGCTACGTACAATAATTGTGCATTCATCCAGGAAGGAAATACCACCAATTGAGGAAATAATAAATGTAGCAGGATATACGATATATCATGTAAGAAACGGGGAAGTAATATCACTATTTTTAAGGGGCCACTGAAAGTGATGCATATCCACCAAGAACGGGAAAAAAGAGAAAATAATAAAAGAAAAAAAGGAGAGATGAAAAAGAGGCAGAAGAAGAAGATCGCCTTTTCTTTCTCCTTTTTTTTTCTTGGGTGGGAGGTGTTGGTTGGGAGCAAAAATAATTTAAATAATAGAGGCATTCTCAAAAGTCCAACTAGCTGCATTTCCTAGTTACAACTAAATGTAATGCCTAAAATAAAATTTCGATAAAAAGAATAACACTAACAATAATCGAGCTATCTGATTTTTTTCGAGAGATCAACCCAATAACGGAAAAAGAGATCAGAAACCGTAAATATAGTCGTCCAAACCCACAAAACAATCCAATCATGTTGCACAAAGTTGAAACTGTTTATGATTGCAGTTACAAAGACACTACTTAAACATAACATTCATAAGTCTTAAAAAGATCTTTTAAGACTCTGTTTTGCCTTGAAGTACTAGGGCCAAATTTTATGGCCTGATATAGTCTAATTTATGCTCACTTGGTACCCATGGTTAGAAACACACGGAAGTTGTTTCCCGATGCGTCAAGCTGTGTCGATAAACTGCTACTTCACAATATAAAAAGTACAGTCAATTTAGTGCAACGCCAAAAAAGATCAGAAACCGTAAATATAGTCGTCCAACCCACAACAAAACAATGCAATCATGTTGCACAAAGTTTTAACCGTTCATGATTGCAGTTACAAAGACACTACTTAAACATAACCTTCATAAGTCAAAAAAAAAAAAAAAGATCCTTTTAAGACTCTGTTTTGCCTTGTAAGTACTAGGGCCAAATTTTATGGCCCGATATAGTCTAATTTATGCTCACTTGTTAGCATCAGTTAATTGTCAATGAAATTCGATTATATATTATAGATACTTAGTTACACAATACAACAAATACCCATTACATCCTAACGATATCAAAATCTATTGCTATGGCCTGGAGATAGTGAGAGGTAGGCAAACAATACATCTTTCCCAAAGGATAGAGAGTTTGCTTCCAGTGAGACCCCCGACTCACTTAGTTACACAATAACAAACATACAAAATAAGAGCCATACACATGTATGTGTATGTATGTATGAAAGTCTGCTTGAGCAAAGAAGTTGGAGTGCTGGGCAGCCTATATGATCTGGCAAGGTGGACTTGAGTCTAATTTGAACAGATGCTGCTATGGATAATATAACCTTGGATACTTCAAATTTACGTCAGAAGCGTATAGCTGTTACACTATCTTTTCTTTTGCCAGCAACTACATCCCCTTCCCCCTCCCCTGTTCCCGGCAGAAAATGTGCAAAATTGGGGGGAATCAAATCTTCTTCCCAATATTATTATGTTCCCAATTTTCCTCCTCAATGTGTTTTTACACTACTCCATTAGGTCCCACACAGAACATCTAACAACACATTGGAAAAAGGAAATATCCCCAAATTGCGGTAGATGGTCAGACAATGTCAACAGAAAAATTAGTTGATAGTTCCCCTGTTTTAAGTTCGTAAATAGTAATCCCCTATTCTCTTTCAGGATTTTCAAAATACTGTTACACATTTTAACTATATATGATTTATATTTTACAGCTTTCCAAACTGTTTACAGTTTTCATTTTAAGGAGACAAAAAAAAAAAAAAAAAAAGAGGTAACGTAGCATGCTTTTAACAAATCTGATTAAAAGTTGTAATAGCAAAGGTAGATATCAGGGGTACTGTTTGGAGAGTCACACTGCCAGAAAATATGTGCAATGTGGAAGTTTGAATCCTGATTTAGATTTAGATCATTTGTAGATTTGTTGAAAGCAAGTTATGGAAGGCAGACTGTTCACAAAACATGAAAACATTCTGCAATTTACATTCTCAATAAAACCTTATAAACAAGAAAGTGGAAACTCTTAACATTGGATTCAACCTTTTCTTTTGACACCAGAAAGGGAAGGAGTACTAGGAAAAAGCTGCCATGTCAGTGCCAACTCGCATGCTGCCATCCTGTGATTTTGCAGTCCAGATCCTGTTCGATGGGGTTGGGATCTCCTCACCTTCATTTTCCTCACCTCTTTGTGACCGCGCGACACGTGGTAGCAAGGGTGGGTGGTGAGGCTATATGAGGGTCACCTGCATCAAGCCTCACTAACCCCACTTGCTGCCACATGTCGCGTGGTCACGCGTCACCGCACCCCCTTGCGGTGAGGAGATCCTATCCCTGTTCGATGAATCCCCTATCCACCGTCTCTCCAGTAAAACAACCAACCAAATGTTGACATGTACCATCTAACTCTCACTTGTTCCACTACCCCCGGTAACCCAACCCTTCCTCCAGCACCATCACCTCCACTCTCACCGTGACCGCCACCGCACGCCACCCTCTTCTTCTTCCTCTTTTCTATCTCCACCCAACATGGCCCCGCCTGTTGGCCCCTTCCCCTTCCTCTGCCGCCGTCAGCCATCCACTATCTTTTTCTTTCTCCCTTCTTTTTCCTCCCGTCTCCACTCCAGATATGGGCGGCCGCAGTGGCGTTAGCTGTTGGAGAATTAAAAGTTTGGGATTAAAAGTTTGGGCTTTGGCCCATTAAGAAAGGTTGCAAAACTTGGTTGAGCAACATACTTTAAGCTTAATTATGATTAGTTTCCGATAATGAAAATCGAGAACTAATGGGTTGGAATCACTCAGTTACGGTACTGGATGAATGAGAAATTAATGCTCAAAGTGGATGAAAAACGTTGTTAATGGGTGACGTGTCCTATTCTTAGGAAGCCACATCACCCTTATGGAGGAATACCACATTGGATGTGCCCTTAGGGGCATGAGAAGTTTCTGACGTACATCGATCGATGACATCGATCGATCGAGGTCATCGATCAAAGTTGGACAGAATGCTTCAATATCATTCTGCCTGACATCGATCGATAACATCGATCGATCGATGTCATTTTGATCGATCGATGTTATCGATCGAAGTTGGACAGAAAGTTTATGGACATTCTGACGTACATCGATCGATCACATCGATCGATCGATGTCACTTCGATCGATCGATGTGATCGATCGAAGCTGGACAGCGGACATAATTTTCAAACGGTTTGAGATAAGATCAATCGGTTTTGATCTAATGGTGGCGGGAAAGGCAGCTTTGATCTAACGGCCGAGATTTAAAGTGACCTAACCGCCCAACCGAATGTGGTTTCCATCTAACGTTCCAAATTTAATCCTACGAATCGGTTTTCGATTTAAAGGCTGAGATTTAAACCTTCCATAACCGCTTGGAGGTTTTAATCTAACGGCTATAATCGATCTACGATTATGATCCGACGATCACGATTCCATATGGAAAAACTGACTTTTAACCGACTTCCCTATATAAACAGGGCAAGGGGTGTGCATTCAAAACACACACACTTGCTCTAGCATTCGTAGCATACTGCATTCATAGCATTTGAGTTTCGCATCACGTCCGGGAGAAGTCAGGACATTCGAAGGTTCGCAGTAGTTCAAGTTCAGCAGTGCCGCTCAACTGAACAGGTACCCGTTGTATCCTGGGAGACGGTTGCTAACGCCGGTTAGGCACAGTATACCGGAGCAATACGTCTTAAGGATAGAGTCCTCGACTCACCCCGGGTTTGCGTTATTTTACTGTTTCATACGCACACACTGTACGATTGCATCTTGGTACAAGATTGATTGTCTCCAACATTAGCTATACTTGAGGAGCAGCGAGGCGGTGGCTGTTGCTATGGTGAAGTGGGTTGATGGCGGTAGCTATGCTTGAGGAGCAGTGAGGCGGTGGTGGTGGCTGTTGCGATGGTGAAGTGGGTTGGTGGCGGTAGCTATGCTTGAGGAACAGTGGGATGATGGCAATAGGTGTTGTTATGGTGAAGTGGGTTGGTGGCGGTAGCTATGCTTGAGAAGCAGTGAGGTGGTGGCGGTGACGGTTGCTATGGTGGATCAGTGGAACGACGAATCTGAAGCAAGTGGTGATACGTTAGGGATTGTGGTTGTGGTGGAGGGAAGAAGGGGGGTTTACCAGGGGGAGTAGTAGAACAGCCTGCATCCACGCACTGCCTTCACCCTTTTACGACCCTTCTGACCAGCCGAACAACCTAATGCGAATCAGCTCTTATCTAACCTGACCAACCCCTACTGGGACGCTGGACCCTACTGGACACATGACGGCCCCTACTGGGACACATAACGCAGGGTGATTTTTTCACCCCCGAGGGAATCCGATCTAATAAGAGGGTTCAGAGTTAAAAGGATAATGTGTCAACATTTGGTTGGTTATCTTTTTATTGGAGGGTCATTGGAGGGGAGCGGGGTCTCCTGATCCCCCCACATGGGCGGTAACAAAGGACCCCCTGCCACGTGGCAGCAGAGGGGTGAGAGAGTGGGCGATCAGGGGATCCGGACCCCATTGGAGGGAGGGTTCATGGGAGAGGATCCGGACGGATGATTTTGCCTCTAGAACATGGATAACATGAACAACGTTGTAGTTCTAAAATCATATGAAAAGTCACCCAGAGTTTTTCTCTAAGTGCTGTCACCGCCGTGTAGCCTTGCAAAATTCGTCTCACAAATTGTTCAAGACCATCGTTGTCTGTTGACTGATATACCACGCTCCTAATTGCTGATTTAGATTATAATCATCATGCACTAAAGCTCCAATGTATCTATTTTATGCACGAGCGTCATTAATAGAGTTTGCCGTTACTATTTTCTATACCAAAATACATGATGACGTTGAGGAATTTCAATTGTTGATCATGATTTTTCAAAAACAGAAGATGTTGAAGACCTCATCAACCCAGAATTTACACCCCATAAACCCAGAATTTACAAAGTAAAAGTAATTTTGTCGCTAATCCAAATCTGAAGTATGCTAAATGAAGATAACAGCTAACAAAAACAAGGGTATCAAATTATTCATTTGCATCCAAAGTCCAAAAATCTACAAGAAAGGAATGTCTACACGACTATAATTTGAGACTCAATGTACAATCTCCCTGTATATATAACATCCATACTGCAACTAAATAACTTTATCTCAATGCTTGCATTTAGACTTCAAGCATTTTTCTTCACAACTGAAGACTGGATTATATCAATGAACTCGGGCTGATGAAGGTGTCATAATAAGAACATATAAGTAAACACGCTAATGCAAAAGCAGAAAAGCCAAGAAATAAAGATATTGGCCATAGGTGGAACATGCAAGCAGATTAGATAACTAACCATCAGGGAAGCTCCTCCTATCAAGAAACCATCAACATCAGGCTGTAAGGCCAGATCCTTGCAGTTTGCTCCAGTTACAGAACCTGCAATTGCCATTTAAAAGCTAAGAAAGGAATACCAAAGGGGTTGTTTTTCACTTCATTTTAACAAATACACATGCAGAAATAAGAAACTTAAGAAAAGCATGAGTCGCATTAACGCTCCAGTTTCTCATCAAGATGCCTCCAAAACCCTGCTGTAGCCTATCCAGCTGCAATATAATATACAGCACCGAAGCAGTAAATGCAAACTTAGTAAAGGAAAATTATACCTCCATAGATTATCCTGATTGATTCAGCAACATCTGAGCCAACATTTTCTTCCAGCCATTTCCTTAATTTGGAATGAACCTGAAAAGACACAGGTATTCTCCTCTCTAGAGCATGGAAATTTAAAGAATCATTTATTGACGTACTAACTATAATGATAACACCACTCATGCTTGTTACACTATGATGTGTCGGCTATTTGTACACCTACCAAATGTTAGAGATAATTGGGATTGACAAAATAAAGGTGACGAAAGCATAATAACAAGGGCGCACAGTTAGTCGAAAGAAAAGGAAAGTAGCCATGAAGGAGATAAAATTCCGATTAGGCTGCACTCGAAAGAACCGGATTCTTGGGTGTGGAAAACTATCTTACATATGTGTGCATGTATTTGTTAATTAATCATTGCGCTGTTCAACCTTATTGAGACCTGATGTAACAACCAAACGGAGCACACTTACTTCCTGAGCTTGATCTGGAGTAGCAACTTTCCCAACACCAAGTGCCCAAACAGGTTCATAGGCTAAGACAAGGTTGGTCCAGTTTAAAACTCTTTCTGCAGAAAATTTTTTAAACATCATTGTACGTGTCAATATTCTAAACATAGAAAATTGATTACCAGCAACTGTTATTGAAAATGTCATAATAACATCATCTCTTCCAGAAAACATTTACATGTGCTTGGAAACAACAGCATATAATATGTGAAATCCATCATATAAGACGTAGACGTAGACTTGAAAACTTGAAGTTTATAACTCAGAGATTCAGGAAGAGTCGAAAAGCGGAGAAAAAAAAGAGAGAGGAACATCACCATTCTCCTTTTCCATATTAAAAGAAAAAAGGGATTAAAAGGAAGTAAAATGACAAAAGAATGACTATTACACAGCAGCATGACTAGGTGGCAGTAAAAGGAAATGCATACATTTGCGTTGCCTACGCCTACATAGGAACGGAATTTCGTGTTGTCTATATTTGTACTCATTATTCATCATTTTTGCACATTGGAGCATCGAGAGGAGAGTGCTAGGAAGAGACAAAGCAACATAAGTATGAATTATGCCCCTATCTGCAAAAGTAACCGGCCTTTGATGCTCAGCACCAGTTACATATTCCAGACTATACCATGTTCTCTTTGAAAAACGTACTCACTGAAAGGTGCAACAGTTCTTAAAGGCTTGGCTAAAACATGTAACCTTTGGAAGCCTAAATTTAGATCACAACACCCAAGCCTCATTTCCACTATGTGCGGTTAGCTATAAGAATCATTTATCCACTGTGGTCAACATGTACTAAAACCTGTCCCCAATACAACAAAAAACCACTAATTGTTCACCAAACATAACTGGTGCATTTAAAAGACGCCTTCATAAATGGAGACATCATCCCAACTTTCTTTCTCATATATTCAAAACTTATCCATCCTTTTGTCTTCATACATCCACCTACAGCTTTCTCATTTCTGGTATCCTCAGTTTTGGTTCATACTCATCTTTTGCGGCCCAAAATTCAGGCCCCTAAAGCATCAACCATAAATCATCCACGCATATGACCATCCTATAGAATTTACCTTTAAGCTTTAAAGGAAGCTTTCGCTTGCATAAGAGCATATCACGCTTCTGGTTTTACACTAAAGCCACAAAGCCTGAAGTTCTTTTGGAAAGACCATCTTTAGAATATAGAATAAAGCATCAACTCACCAGAAGGAATTTTTTTTTACTAATTTGTGGGCACTATAAAAGAGAATCTTTTCTTAAATGTCAGGTTTAAACAATTCTTCCTGCATGTATATCGTTAGGGGACCAGCGGTGTCTTGACAGAATAGCCAAAGATGGTAGCTTAGCTGAAACAAAAGACATAAATTGAGGAAAAATCAAACACCTCAACAGGTGAGGCCAATTCATTCATGAAGCAACTACAGAAGCTATTTACCACCTCTTGCTCACTCTATTGATAGAGATATAACTGTAGAAGTTCTAGTGTTGCATTTATTACATACAGTCCCTCCAATTTCCATTAGCTCAGTTTTGTACGTATCATTCATCAAGTTAATCCAATACTTATGCCAACCAGTCCCATGTGTGTAACCAAATGCACCATTAACATCATATGCCAAAGAACTGACTGATCATCTTAATAAGCATAATAAATTTCTCCTATATATCTTCAAACAGACAGTATTTCATTGGATAAGAACAAAACAGAGAACATGTAACATATTTCCGTCCAGTCACAGAACATGAAGGATGAACTTCATACAAAATCAGGGAAACAGTATTTGACATCATGCTAGAAAGGACCCAAAAAACCAGTGAAAGCACTTCACACACCAGAGTTGAACAATCAATACCAGCAAGAGCTTTTGTCTGTGCAGCAACTACGGACAATGTAGACCCAGATTCTCGCTGCTCAAGAGTCTCCCCAACACAAGCAATCACTTTCAGACCTTGAGAAAGGGCATATGCAACTTTGTCTCCAACAAACTGCAAAGAAAAATCTGCATTTTGATGGTATACACATCTAATATATCAAAAACAACAATACTCAATCCTTACTCCCAATAGGTGGGATGGACTACATCTAATATATCAACAAAAGTTGAAAATTAGTATAGATGCATAAACCACAATAGTTTACCTCATTTGATTCATTTAACAAAAGCCTTCTCTCAGAGTGTCCAAGAATAACCCAAGGAATGCCCAAATTAATAAGCATTTCAGCACTGTAAGAAGCATTTATACTATATTAATGACAAAAATGAAGCAGCCTAAAGTCAAAAGTTAAAATGCATCAACTCCACTGATGTTGCTTTAGTAAACACTCAGTTTACTGTGACGGACACATACAACCGAACTAAGGCATGCTCAGAACCATGAAATTTTGCATACAGACAATCATTCAAGTAACTCACACTGAGCTCAGGCACCAATAGACTGCATTGAGTACATCTTTGAATACCACATTTAACCACCTTCAAAAGAGAATTTTCAAGCAAGAACAGGAGGAACATACTCCACAGACAGGTATACAAGTGTGTACACATTCAACAACTTAACACTTGAAAAGATCCTAACTTTATTACTATAATGTCATTCTGTCCATATTCCATCTTTGACATAAGGTTCAGTTGAGCAGAGTGGGAAGGCACATGACAGGTAATGATTTGCACTGCAGGAAAAAGAATATTCTTATTGAACGAACATATAGATAAAACTCAAAAATGCTTTTATTGAAAGAACATTAAGAAAGCAACGGTTCAACATGAACATACCTAACTTCACCAGTAAAGGGACCTCCCTTCCGGGCCCAACAGTTTTGTGCAGCAATGGCAAAATCAGAACGCAATAAGCTTCTCACAGTTGCAAGAAAAACAAATGGAGGACTGACCACCACCTCTGCAAGAAATCAAGCCCAAAGTTCTAAGTTACCATAAACTAATACACACGAATACTCAGATGACTAAAAAAGGAAACACATACATGTATGTATAGAAACACACAGACAATAATTTAATCTTTTTAAAATGAAGGGAAAAGGCAGCAAAATGCTTCCTGGATAAGTGAAGCTAGCAGATATAGCTATCCAGAAACACAAAAAGACGACTGACAAATAAAACTAGAAAGGGTGATTAAAAAGAAAGAAGAAAGAGAAAAGAATATATCCAAAACCAAAATTACCGACATCATCTTCTGAAGGAATTTCAGATTCATTCAGGGTTCTCACAATCATTTTCACTTGGTCAGTTGTTCCATTCTGCGTCAACAGAGTCATATAACCAAAACCCAACTGAGGTAACGCAACAAAATCAAACTTATGCAGCTAGTCCTATTTCCACCTTTTAGCCAATTATCTAACTGAAAAAAGAATTAGAAGAAAAAATTGGAGCAGGGGAAGGAATGGCAAAATAAACTCACGCATTTCCAGTTGCCGCCGACGAAGAACTTCCTGGCCATGCCGAGATAAGAACGAAGTGAAGAGTTTTCTTCAGGCCAAAGACCGGCGAGGTGGAGCTAGTAAATTTCTTATTTCGAAAATATTTTTTGTAAATAAATCGTTTTTCTTTTCTTGCCCTTGTTATATTTTGTGTCATAAATTATATATTTAAAATTATATCGTAATTATTCAAATTCAAACAATACATTTTAAAGTTGTTAGATTTATTTATTTTTATCCTAGTTGACATTTTCCGTTGATGTCAAACGAAACTGATATCGCCGCGCACCGCCACCTCCACCTCCGCGCGTCTCTGTATGCGAGAGCTCAATTGGAACTCAGAAATCAAAGCTCACCTTCCCACCAAAATCCAACCCTCAAATCAGCAAAACGCATCCAGATTTCCTCCTCCACCTCAAATCCTACTCAGTAAAACGTCACGGCATGACAAGCTCTTAAAGATATCAAGCATGCCGCCAAAATCATCCTCACTTCTTCCCTCCTCCCCGATTCCCAACCCTTTACAACCCGCCTCGAATCGTTCAAACCGAGTGCATGAATCAGTCGTAAAGAGTCTTCAAGATATTAATGCCCTTCGATTTTCTAGTTTTGATTATGAGAAACTCCAATCATCACTTTGATCATAGATGATCCGAATATCTAGTTTTGATTATGAAAAAGTCCCATCTTCACTTTGATTAGAGATGATCCGAATAGAGACAATACTCTCAACACCTCACGGAAACCTGCATAAGACAAATGATGGACGTCTTAGAACTATTGATTCGAGGAGAGCTCTCCGATGCTTAAGTCAGTTGTGAATACCGTTATAGTTATAGATTGAGAAAATATAGAGAAGTTTGTCTCAGATTTTGCTAGTTATGACTGTATATTTGTTTGTTGTGTGATTTGCTCTCCTCAGTCAAGGATCGCTTTTTCCCTTCTATCCCTTTTATATATATAGGACAACCAGTGCATGTTAAAGAGCTATGTGGTGATGACACGTTTGTCGCTCCGTCGCATCTGTATGGTTGCCACGTGGCGTCATGTATCACGGTGCATGATTAATGACGTTTATTGGCAGGTGTCTGTTCGGGCAGATTGGCCTAGCCAAGCTGAGGTGCTTATGACCCAGGAGTGTGCCGAGTAGCGAGGTCAGGACATTGAAGTCTGAGCCGGCACGCAGTGAGTAGTTGGGCCGAGCAGGAGGCCTAAGAGCCTCAAGTGCTGGCGGGTAGTGAGGTTACAGCATCATCCCCGTGGATGGGGTATCAGCTGCTGCCGAGCTGATCTAAATCGGCATGCAATATAGACCAAGTCTTTGCCCGACTAGTTTGATGTGACCGAACCGAGGCGATTGTTACTAGGGTTAGTATCGCCAGGTCGGACAAGCGGGTGGCCTTGCTGACCTACTTTAAACCTCGCCGGGAAGGTTGCGCTAATAATGTCTCAAGAGCTAGGTCAGCGATGGAGAAGAAGCATTTGATTACTTTACAAAATATTAGTGCTCGGTGTGATTTTTCAGAAACAGTTTTAGAGTGGCAGCAAGAGGTGAGGAGGAGAGAAGCGGTTATACAATGGCAGCAAGGGGTGGTGGCGGGAGAAAGAAGAGGGAGATGGGAGTGGAAGTGGAGGGGTTAAGAGACTGAGGTGGAGGTGGAGGTTGGTGGTAGCGACGGTGACTGTTCCGTTAGGCATTAAGGAAAAATGTTAACTGATGTAAATCTGCCAAGAACATCAATGTATAAGGTGAGTTATCTAGCATCTTCAAATCCGTCTAAGCAGGGCAACTTTGATCAGTCCTGGTTGGCGCATCAACTTTAGCAGTATTGTGATATGTGGTCTGTGTTCTTGCTTTAGTTGAACCTTGCGCGAAGTTCCATGCCAATCAGCCTAAATTTTCACTGGGAAGGAAAAATGTTAACTGATCTCTGGCCAAGTAGATTGGCAAGGACATTACTTTTCCACGTCGTGGTTAGTTAATATTACAAACAAATTAAAAAAAAATTACGAAGTCATTAAATGTTACAAACAATTTAAGGATCAGAAAGTCAATAAAAGGATGATTCCTAAACCTAAGCAACCAGGTAGAATTGATCGCTATGGCAAGATATTCCATCCTCTCCTTTCGTTCTTCTGGGAAAGAATTGACATCTTAAAGGCACATCACACTGTCTTTCTCATATCCTTCCAGCCATTCTTCATGTTGCTTCATCACATTTCTGTCATTATGATGAAACAACAATGCCCAGTGGATGATAGGGTCATGGAAAACAAGATGCACTGTGAACTTATTGTAATAACCACATCACTTCCTGAACTGCTCAGCAACTTTCAACAGGCTATAGGTCTCTCCATCTGGCCTGGACCCACCTAAAATCATCCTTCTTAAAAGATCTGGATCGTATATCTTAGCCTTAACATAGGCCTTTATCAATGTGTTGTAGACAAATGTATACCTTGTGTAATTTGCATTATTTAACTCCTCAAATAATTTCTGTGTGTGTTCTATGTCACCTCTCTCTGCGAAAATCTCCATAATCAAAAAGGTTGTCTCCAGCCAAGGAGTCGATCTTCTGACCTTAATGTTTGCCGATAGATCCATGCCTAATTGCAGAGTTTTTATAGCTTCTTTCACTAACCCTGCTTTCAAGCATCCAAGAGCTAGATGTCTGAAGGTAATAGCATTCGGTTTGCACCCGTTTTTCTCCATATCCTTGTAAAGCCCTGTTGCTTTAGTGACTAATCCATGTTTGCAGTAAACAGATATCAATGAGTTAAACTGATCCGGTGATTTTAATCCGTTTTTCGATTTCATTACCAACCAGAGCTCTTCAGCACGACCTATATCTCCAACCTTGCCAAATGCTTCAATTGCTAGCACATAATTCTTCTTCTTGATGTGTGGCAGTCCTTCAATCAAGCCCCAGATTCTTCCTAGCTCCTTCCGTTTCCCCAGATGGCCATACAATATGATCAGAACGTCCAACGTTGACCAATTCTTTCCAGTCATACAAGCCTCGACAGCTTCCACATAAGCCTCACAGGCGCTGTACAACCTTGCCACAGCATTTGCAGTGGCTAAAATACAGTAGGTTATCTCATTTGCTTCAACTTTTGCTCGTCTCATATCACCAAATACTTTCACCAAACCCTCCATGTTGTGATCATCAGCTTCCATCTTTAACAAGATGTTGAATGTGGAAACATGAGGTGCCACCTTATCAGCTTTCATCTGAGTCAAAATTTTTGGAACATTCTTTTTACGGCTAGGAGAAGAGTGAAGAATAATAAGGCGATTGAAAACCAAATAAGAGATTGAGTGACCTAATTCTCTCATTTTCTTCATGTATGCAAGTGAAAGCCTAATCAATCCTTTCTCCAAGCATGCCAGTACAAGGTTATTATAGAGTAACTCATTTTGAAACTCTGAAGGGATGCGTGTGAAAAGACTCTCACCGTGAGACACCCCATGCAGCCTAGCAGTGAATTCCAATAAATGGGAGTAGTCTACCTCCTTCGGGCGGTAAGGCCTCTCCCGAATAACCCATTCCATAACCTGCCCAAAACGAAACAGAATTAAAATCTTGATCCTCGTTGTGGTCTAAATAAGCTAATGTGGATTTGCTTTTCCTCAAATCGCTAGATCATCAACATATAAGCACACTAGGTTGAGAAATAGAACTAAAAAAAACCGGTCCATTGACCATAGATTCTATTCAATGAGAAAAAACAGAGAATCGAGTCCGCACTATGATTATTGCTTCTCAATCAGGTAAGTAAGAAGACACAAATAAGCTTAGAAAAGTTTCCCGGCAGATTACATTGCATTCCTCTGTTAAGCATTTTCACAAACAGATGATGTAAATGAACCCAGAATAATAATTACGCATAGACGGAAAGATGAACGGCATGAAAGCAGAAAACCTCAAGGGCTCGTTTGTTGGATTTGAATTTGCGCAAACGATTGATAGAATGAAAGATATCTTCTCTTTGAACGGGGAATCCATCCCCCATCCAACTCTGGAACGCAGAGGCAACAGACTCTCCTATTTGCAGCTTCTCAATTCGGGAACTCAAGCTCTTAGCTTCCTCCGCTCCTGCTTCTCCTTCTCGTTCTTTCTCCACTTTCTCAGAGGCGGGACTCTCAGAGCTAAGAACAGTAGAGTACTGCGGGATCAGAGTGCAAAAGTTGAGACCAAAGAGATTGATGGAATAGGGAGAGCAGTAAAGTGTTCGACAAATGGCCCCGACTAAACTCAGTTTCTGTAAGATGATTGGATTGTGCATTTCTGAAGTGAAGACTATCTTAATCACTTTTGCCTTTTTCCTGTCGCTTAATAGCTGTGTAAGGGGCCTGAGGGCTTTCGTCATGCTGGCCTTTTCTTTCTCTTTTCCTTTTGTGTGTGTGTGTGTGTGTTTACATGAACTATCAAAAGAAAATTAAAGAAAAAGAACCTTTAGTTGTGAGTTGAGTTCATTTTTCATCATTTCCTCTACTTTTCTATCTTTAGAAAGAAGAAATTTATGAAGGTTGAGAATCAAATCCCGTAAGATAACGGAATCATCAAGATATTCTATTCCCCAACAACTGGAACAAATAAAGACCGAAGAACAAAAACTAACCGAAATGGTTAAATCTTTCACAGTCCTTCATGAATTTGCAGGTTGAATTCATCTTAGAATAGAATGGAGAATCTTTTAAATTCATATTCTTTCAAGAATTGGAATAAAGAAGAGCCTTCATTCTGATTTTACCACAGAAGAAAGAAATGTATTTACTCCTAGAACACGAATTCTCTTGGATCCTGTTTCGGGCCCCCCACCCTCCGCCCGCCGGCCAGTAGTATCACAGCAATCATAGTTCAGTTTACGTTTGACGCAAGCATAAATTAGGAATATTCAAGTCTACTACAATAATGTGCAAATTACTGAAGGAATGTTTCACCACCAAAAAAAAAAAACAAAAAAAAAACACACACACACACACACACATTCTGACACAGTCAAGGATAACTGTTTGATAAAAGAAAGACAAGTAGGAGTTGATTTTCAGGGCAATTTAACTGAATATGCAGTTTCTATGGCCCTTCATTACAAAAGCATGTTTACCTACTTATTTGGCTACTACTGCATATTTCACTATTTTAAGAGCACACTGCTTGGTGCAGTATTTCTCAATCTACAAAAAAATAAAAAGAAAAACGCATTCCTAAAATTAACAAATCAACAAATAAGCTCCTCCAAAAGTTGATCAAAAATCATGTGGTCGACCTCAAGGGCCACAGACTCACTTTCCCACTGTAGGTTCATCCAGTTCTCATCCTTCCTTAACTCGAAATCGATGAAACTGTCCAGTGACAGTTGTTCCTCTTGCCTCAAGTTCAACAATTTACTGATGCTGCCACATATATCTTCAATAACATGATCTCCAATGGGGAACGGGCGCACATTACAGCTAGAAGACAATGCCCTTGGGTAATATGTGGTTGATCTTTCATAGAAATGCACCAACTCATCGTTGACTAAGTCGAACAGAAGCTGATAATAGTAAAAGCTACTCAAGTCTTCTGTAAAGCATTCCAAGTCCTGAGGCCGACATGCCTCATCGAATAAAGAAGGTCTCAATGGCTGCTCTGCTGAGTGCCATTTCCAGTTGAATGCATCCTTGGTCAAGCCTGAATATTCAAGAATATGTCTAATGTAATCGAGATCAGCATCATCCTTCTTATAGGATTTACTGATCTTTTCACATGGACTATTAGTGTTCACTGTGTCATTGATGCTTCCTTGAATCAGAGGTGAAGACTCCTGATCAAAATAGTCCAATCTGTCCTCCAGACCTATTGCAGTAAAAAAAACCGTCATTACTCATGAGGATCATTACAGATTATGAAGATTCTATCTTAGTGCTGAAGATAAAAAAAGACTTCCTTTTGTATTTAAATCCTTTCAAGTTCTAAATATCCATCTTCCAATCATAATACAAGGTCAATAAGACATCTAGGACCATGAATGCGGGATAAAATAATGGAACGACTAAAGCAGTTAAATTTGCATTAAATTGGTTACCTTCAACAGAATGGAAATCTTCAAGGGCAACTTCTTTATCTTCAAAAGAACTTCCAGAGTCAGAAACTGGACATGATTGTGGCAATTCATTGGGGGTGTTGACAGTTCTACCAGCTCTTTGCTCTAGGCAAGAATTCCTTTCTCCAACTGAGGGCTCAGTATTTTCTCCTGGAAGGTCTGCAATCCTAGAACTGTATTCACCAGTAAAAGTTTCTGTATGAGGAGCAGGTAATTCATCCACTTCATAAGTATGATCACCTTCCTCTATGTTTATATCTTGAGATTCTGAGCCATGAACACTATCTGATTCTATAATTTCTTGAAACTTATCGGAGAATGATTTAGTGTTCGATTCAACCTCCACATTCCCATTAGTGTGTGGAGCAATCTCTTTGGCATATGTGATTGACCAATCTGCAAAATTAGCCTCGCCATAGCCCCCATGTTGAAAAGAAGAAAACAAATCAATATTTGACAAAGAGCGAACTCTTGAAAACAATCTTGGGGTATGCTTGTATGATCCTATCTCTTCATCTCTCAACCTTAAGCTTTTAGAAGAATTTAGTGTCCCTTCCTTTCCAAAGTTATTCTCAAACAAGGCCGCGTATTTATCTAGTGACTCATTCAAGGAGGCACTTCTTCTGTAGGAAATGTCTTGCTTTCTTGACATATATTCATCCATTTCACCATTCTTGCTGAAAATATCTCCTCCATCTGTGTCAACTTTAGTCTCATTAGGAACTTCGTCATGAGCAGAAGGTGATGAAATACCATTCCCCTCAGTCTGGACTCTCTGATTTCTTTCATGTGAAGCTGAAACTACTTCTCTGTGCTCTTCATCTAAACCTCTTGTACTTTCCAAGATGAGGCTTAATGCCCTACCAAGCTTGATGCCCCTGATATTTTCTGAAGAAAAGCTTGGTCTTGAGGTGAATTCCCTCGAGTCATATGAATGACTCGGAAATTTCTCCCATTTCAGTGTCCACCAACTTTCACTCTGTTTATGTTCGAGTTTACTAGGTCTAAGGCTTCTTCCATGTGACATATAAGCAGCAGGAAATGATCCTGACTTGACTAATTTTGGCTTTGCTCTGGTAGGAGGCATGCTAGAAGATTTTCTAATTTCTTTGTTCGCGTTATGTAAGATTTCGAAAAACAGTTTCTTGTCTACTTTGAATAACTCCAGGACATTAGCAAACTCTTCAAGATTATCTTTTGATCCATCCTTCCTTTTCAACTTCGTAAATCCTTCATCAGATATATCTGGCTTTTCTGTGATATTCTTCTTTCTTAACTCTTGAAGTTTAGGTGCCTCTACTTCCTTCTTGCCAGGAATAATTATAATGGGATGGTCCCAGTTGCTACATATCTCTGCAGGATCGTAATCTGGAGATTGCAAATGGTGTATTGAGTAAGTCCGCTGCAATCCAGACCGAGGAGAATACTTTGTAGGCTGATGTTCGCCGTTGCCTTCCTTTGAGCTATGATGAGTAAGCAGACTTTTGAAACGAGATTTTATAGATCTTTTCTTGGTTGATCCACCTCTTTTAGTATTTTGATCGACCTGAGGAACATTCACTCTGTTAGTCCCTGAATAGCGTGATATCATAACATGTTCCATTAATATAAACTTACAGAAAAGCGCTTCCCCTCCTCATGTAGAAGCATTTGCTCTTCAGCAGAATCATCATTCAGAATTTGATATCCTGTGAAAAGGAGGAACACCATAAGACTCAGATAAACCTATTGTAGATCTTGTCAACAACCAACCAAAACATGTGAAACAAATCTCCAAATGACAGAGGAAATCATGACTTGATAAGATCAACTGTTTAACTTGGTACAAAAGATACACAAAAAACAGGGCCAAGATGAACAGAGGAGATGATCAGCTACCGCGAACCACTTACCTTTGGCGCCTCTGCCATGATTTCTTTTGTAGGGAAGCGTCTTTTTGAGACCGCGCCAATGTTGATAGTCAACAACCTTCATTAACCCCCACATGCAGCTTGGATTGACATCTCTAAGTTCATCATCCATATGCCTAAGGTAGAAACTCTTTCCCATCCCAATTCTCCTCTCTATCAATTCAGTGATGGACTTCACTGGAATCTTTTATGACCTGTTCAGCAATCACATAAAACAACCTTAAGGATTATCCTAAATGTAAAAATTTAGGATATCATACTCAGATACTCATAGTGAGAGATATGCTGTACCCACACTAAAGACAAATCTATAAAAGAAATGATTTGATAGAAAACAAAAACAGAAAACTTAAACTAATAGAACTAATTTAAACATCATGCTAGCTGGAGATGAACAAGGCGATTTAACAGATTTGTCTTGTGTGTTTTAGCTTGGAGATTCGATCTTTCGTTCCTTTGTCTTAATGTACTTCATCTTTCGATGTATCTCTACATAATAACACTGAAGCCTTTTTTCCGCTATGTCACATCTGCTATATGGATCAATACCCTTCATGTATCTCCAATAGGCTAAAATCTAAAAAGCAATTTCTTAGCTCCTCCTACCAAAGTAACCAAACCTGGCATACAAAGTGTCCATGTTACTACTTAAATAAAAATAATAATAAGAAAAAAAAAAGTGTTCGTGTTGCACCTGTATTCTGCTACTTTGTGGCTAAAAGTTTAGAACTTGTGCACAATAATTGACCCGATCGTCTAATGAAAACTCAGGATAATCTAATGAGCTACATACACGAATAGAACAGGTCTAAACAACTGGATTCTGTTTGAGGCAAGACCTTCATCACTAAAACCAAAAGAAAAAACAAAAAGTATTAGACCAAAGTTTATTACCTTTGAGCTGAAAACCAGAAAAAGGGCTGTAACAGATGGTGCTGAAGAAGACAAAAAGTAACCAAACTTTCTTCAGAAGCATGCAAGAAACTCAGAGTTATGGCGGCTATTAAGGAAGAAGAAGAAATAAACAAAAGAGCAGGCCTGTGTTAAATCTTGAATAAGATAAAAGTCTCTGAAACCGTAGCTTTGATGAAAACATTTATCAGTAACAGTTAATAAAGGGGGGGATTTATAAAAAAAAATAAACATTATATGGTTTAAGCTGCTAGAAGGATTTGCTCTAAGAAAATATGGGAATTTCGGTTGGCCATTTCAAAGACTGAAAAGGAAGACTTGAAGAATCAAAGGTCAAGAATCCAACCATTTTGGGCGCTCTCATACCCGTCAACTGCTTTGTTTATAGGCAGTTGGATGTATTTATTTTACGAATTGATTTTAGAATATGATGGAATAAAACAAAATGACTTTTTAAATTAGTTGTGTTTTTTATATTGTGAAGTAATAATTGATCGACACACGATTTTCATCATGGGTTATCGGGAAACAAACTATATGTGTTTCTAACACATAGGTATAGTTGCGTACATCTGACCCTCTATATCTCGTCATAGATAAAAGTCTTTAAGGTAATGGGGTAATGATGTTGTTGTGGGGATAAATACTGAATTCACATCAAGAAATGGTCAAATGGAAGATTACCAACCTTGGATGGAAAGGAAAATTCTATCATGTAATCGTTGCATCAAGCGACCTGTCTACTTGATAATAAAATATTAAAATGGGTGTATGTTCACGTAACATCCTTTGAAGATTCTTGGTTTTTTCTTTTTTCTTTTTCTTATTTTTCCTCTAAAGTAAGGCGAACATCAATGTCATAGATTTTCCGTTTTCCCAATTGAGTTCGCAATCCAGTACCAAAAAAAGTGTATAAAAATGATAGTGATGCAAAATAGATCATAATAATCAAGAACTTAGACATAAAAGTATTTATTTGTTTTTGGTCTAAAACGAAGAGATATAAAAAGAAACAATGTAAGGTCTACTGTGTATTGTGTGAGACACATAAGTAAAAGAAGACTTCTGAAACCATAAATTTCATCCAAGTAAAATTCCACTAGACAAAATTGTGGATGCAATTAAGGTGACGATCACTACACATGGAGGTTGAGATAAGATTAATTACCTCTATTTGATACTCTAGATTGTACAATTTGTTAGAAAGAGTCGTTGAATTGAGGGGGGGAAAGGGAAAAATATAATAATTTTTTTATCATATATTTAGAAGAAAATCTGGCAATTTTGTCAAAACCGTCTTATGGCATGCAATACAGCTTTGACAAAATCGCCTTGTGTCATTCTGATTTTTAATCTTGCACGATACGGTTCAGTCAAAACCGTCTTGCATAATACGGTTTTGACAAAAGTGTTTTGTGCAACACCTTGGTTGATGCCCCTCATTTTCACTTCAAATTTTTTTTCCATCATTCTAAAATGTAACAAAGTTATGTCATAATCTATGCATAACATAAAACAAACCTGAAGACAGACCTGAGTTTTCTCTCTATTGTGAGTTGCTTATTTATTGTAATTTATATGTTATTTAATTATTTTGATTGCATGAATGTATATTAGCACTTCATTATTGTCTATTAATTATTCTGATTGCATGAACGTATATTAGTATTTAATGATTGTCAATTAATTGTGTCGATTGCATGAACGTATAGTAATATTTAGTTGCTGTCATTTACTTCTTTTGATTGCATTAACGTGTAATCCATTTAATTTAAGTTAATTATTAATTTTTATGTAATGAATGTTGTATCTAATGCTATTCTTAAAATGGAGGGCCCTATGGTTGTCTTGGAGCGTCAACAAATCTCCAAGACAACCATGGGCCCCCCATTTTAAGAATAACATTAGATATAACACGCTGGATGTACTGAAGGCAGTAGCCTTTAAGGAGATCCGATCGTATAGGCTGTACATAGAGCATATGGGTCTATGGGGAGCGTTACAGTGTAGGAAGACTAAAATGAATCACAATTTGATCACCACATTTGTGGAGAGGGTGGCGACAGAAGACCCACTCCTTTCACCTATCTTTAAGCGAGGCCACTTTTACGCTAAAGAATTTAACAGTTCTATTTAACCTTCGAATAGATGGTGAGCATGTTACTGGCCGGGAGTCTCCGTATAGTATACCATAGTGGCACTAAAAAAATAAATCCATAATATGTTTATTTTTAATTGTTAAATACTACATGCAAATGTTTTTGTGCACATAGAAATAAATAATATTTTGTATTTAAAAAGCATATCTTTTGATTTTTTTTTTGTACAATTTATATGTCAGTTTGAATAATTATAGCTTCTAAGAATTGTTACGTCAGTTTGAATATTTTTATGCGCGTTACAAAAAGTTTAACAACTTAAATATTACATACTTCTGAAAAAAATACATTTTTTACCCTTATGGTCATTTATATCTTTCTAAGTAGATAAACATTTTTTTATTAAACACTTAAATACTTATTAGTACTTTTATCCAAACAGGTAACTTTTTTTTCCCAAAAAACCAACAACAACAACAATCATAACCAATATATGCCAATGACATCAAACGCTATCGTTAGGGTATGGGGTGGATGAGAGGCAGTCAAACAATACTTCCATCTCAAGGGATATAGAGTTTGTTTCCTGTGATTTTTCAAAAAACCAAAAAAATTGGGGAAAGAAAGGCAAAAACCGCTTATAAGCATATACTACTTATAATCACTTTTTTAACAAATCCCAAACGGCCTGTATCTCCAAAATACCGGGGTTGAGATCAGGAGGGGAGAAAGTGAGATAAGATATGATGTCTTTAACCACGCGCTGTCACGTGTAATACACAAGTCAACTCTAACAATTTAACTTCTCCCCCCCCCCCCCCCCCCCCAAAAAAAAAAGTCAGAAGTTTAACTGGCTTGTCTTGCTCTGAGTTCCTACTTCCGATTCTTCGATTCCCATTTTCATGCCGTATATGATACACAGAGACGATTTGTCATGGTGTTTCTTCTTCTTCAATTGACATTGACTAGACTTCACTAGTCCTACCCATTTTACTTTGCCAGATTCTCTTCTCAACTCAAACTACAATGTTAACGGTTGGTTTATGAATTAAAAATGTTTGTTTTATCTGACCGCGTTCCATTTCTAATGGACTCAATGACACATTATTTCTTAACTTTGGAATATGATGGAATAAAGCAAAATTACTCACTAAATTGACTGCGCTTCTTATATTGTGGAGTGACAGTTGATCGACACAGTTTCACGCAATTTTTATTATGTGTCATCAGGAAACAACCTCCGTGTGTTTCTAATACATGAGTATAGTTGCGTATATCTGACTTCCTATGCCTCGCTATAGGCGGGAGACTCTAAGATAATGAAGTAATGTTATTACTTTGTTGTTTTATCTGGCCTAACATAAACAGAAAGTACAAGGGAACCATCTTACATATACACAGCCTGTTCATGCACTAGGCCCAGGTATATCATTTATTGTAAACGATAATATAACGAACATGGCATGTAATAATTTAAAATAATGTATTTTGCACAACTTCATGTCACGAAATATATGTCTTGTTAGGTGTTACATGGATGACGTGAAAAGTATGTCTCTCGAGTAAATACCTATTAACTACTCTCATGAAATGGTAAGAAAATACATGACAATAGCAAAGAGACTTACATGACTCATCACAGGTATACAAAGAGGGAATATAGATTCGGACTCTGCCACAAGTATTTCGACATGGCTAGAATCTCTATATACCATTTTGCTATTTGCCAAAAATTGAAGCACGTAATAACTAATGGCACTAATAAAATATGACGAACTAAGAAATCTTTGTCTTCCTTTTTAAGTTAGCAGCACACACCTTAAAATCGGTTGTGTCTAAGAGCAAGCAATCAAATTATGTCATCCACCAACTTGGCCTACCAATCTTTATTAATTAATTAAAGTCCCCTGAGGCCACACCCCCAGGCCAAATATATGAGGAAGTGACATAGCAGTTCAAGGACCAATTACCCCCTAATTTATGTGACCATGCTTTCTGTTGCTTTAGTTTTGTCCTCCTGATCCCTTTTTTTTAATTGGAAAACAGGGCATGATTCTGTACAAACCCACCAAACCATACGGTTTAGGTTAACTAACACCAATGTAAATAGTTTGAATTCTAAGATATTTTTACATATTATGTTATTATATAAAATATCATTCATTCAGGAGTTCATAACTTAAAAAAAAAAACTCTAATTCATATTGCTTATGCTCTGGAATTCATAATGCAACAGTTTTTCCTGTTCACTATGTTGATTTTCGTATTCTTCAATTGAAATAAAATTTCCACTTTCTTTTAGACGTTAATATTATATTTGTTAATTAAAGGTTTTGTAGGCTAACTGTACCTTTGTTATCTTTATCTGTTTTCCTTTTTTCCAAATTGGAATACCTTTAAGCAAAAAAAAAAAAAAAACACCAGTAACAAAGGATTTATGCTTCCACCACTGCTGTATGGCTAACACCTTTTTTTTTTGCTCCCCGTAGTTTTAGACAAATGGGGTTTCGCTTCCCCGTAGTTTAAGGAAAATTGAGGGTAGCCATACTTTAACAACATTCAAATTCTTCTAAAATTGCGTTTCGGTTGCACTAAAATTTTATGTTTGTCTGGAGAGAGGTCGAATCATTAGCACTCAAATTCTTGTAACAAAAAAATTACATTCAAATTAAATTAATATATCAACTTTTATATGATTATTATTATTTTTGTTTACTCTCCACTTTTCATATATCTCCTGCGGTATGTCATAGGCGTTGAGATGTTGGTACGACCAGTGGCAGAAAATGATGCAAGAAAGCAGGTTTCCACTCATCCTGACAATTGAGAATGCATCATTGTTCAAATCTTGTTCGGAAAAGGTCATACTTTTGTTTTGGTACTCCTATCGTCTCAGCTTTAAAAAATATTGTGAAATATGCAAATCAGAAATTGAACAGCCTCCTGATTTGGTGAGAATTTTACGCAAGGACTCACACAAGGTTTCCCTCTGCAAACTAGGTCTTCGTCCTAGTAGCATTGAAACACTTACACGTCTCAGGAATCAAACTCTGAACCTTTTGGTGACAAATCCAACCTAAATAACAACTGAGTTATGTCCTGAGTCATGATTGTCAAACCTTGTTACATATCTTGCTAGAAGCTGCCGTTTTTTTTTTCTTTTTCTTTTTTTCTGAAATATAAGTTACCATATAAGTTATCGGTTTAGCGATGTTATTAGCTTCCATTGAAGACCCATTAATATATACACATATACATACATACACACACACCCACACTTGAAGATGTTATACAAATAATTTCCATTGTTTTGCACTCGACATTTTCGATATGAATTCTACCGTTTGATGTTGTTCAAATTCGAGGATAATAATGAAATTTAAACTTCGAGTCTCGAGTTATTTCACAAACTTGTCCATCATTGTTGTTAATATGTTACTAGACACATATGTGCGTACATATATTCCGGGAACAATATGAATTCCATATGATTGGATATCATCATGAGGGTAAGAAGTAAAGTCTTATGTCATAATCAAAGAAATGCATGGGCAGTTTCTGAGTAATGCAAAGACTCATTTCTGCTGGGAAAAAAAAGAAGAAGAAGAAATGCATGACGCTCGACCGACTCATTAATCATACATAAATTTCGAATCAAGCACACAAATTACTCAGAGGATCTGATACATTGTGCTTGTGAATTTTATTGTTTTGATATAGCCGATACAAAAATATAAAGGGTAGGTAGATCTTATGATATTGACAGACACCAAAGATCAAATTTGACTGCATTCAATAACCAATCCCACCAATTATTATTATTATTATTATTATTATTATTATTATTATTATTATTATTATTATTATTTCTGGTGAAGAAAAACCTATTAAAGATTAGGACTTCTAATTATAAGGATTGACAACGAAGTCGTGTCTAATGTTGTCAGTACACAGTATGAGTTAAAAAATTTGCAATAAAATAGATGAGGTGGGTGAAATTTTCTGATTTTCAATCCTTCTGACTGATATGCTTCAGATACGGACATTAGACTTAAGAGTAACATATACTGACATGTCATAACTGCAGCTCCGTTTATAAATTATAGTTGAAAAAGTTCATACACTAACTTTAAAAGACTCCAATGTTCTAGTCTTAAATAGTTTCGTAAAAAATGTAAATCTGGAATCTAGTGGTCTTCTAGATTGATAAAATTTTTACCAGACAACTCACACAAGGTGTATACTGCAAACTGGTTCATAAACTTTTTAATCCAATTAGACAGGATATTATAGCTTAAGCAGTACTGACCCAAATAACAGTATTGCACCACACTATTTGTTCTGATTCAAACATGTGCCTTTCTAGTTGCATTCTCTTATAAATTCTCTCTGATTGGGGTTGGGAGGGAGAGGGGAGGGGGTTGGAGGGGTGAAGTTGGTGCTGTTGGAGATTTCAATCTACACTAACGGTTTTAAATTGATGTATATTTAAGTTAGAAGTGACAATATACACCCGTTTGGCTTAATGTGACCCCTCTTTTAGATTCTGATTTTAAATCGATGTATATTGTACCTTGTCTTTTCCTCTTTGAAAAAGGAAAAATAGAACTTAATGATTGTATCTGAATAAAGCCAGGACATAATTTTACCGTATTTGCGATCTATATATAATTTAGAAATAAGATATTGTCATCTGTCACATTTCATCTATTTCATGCTGAGCAATCAAGTTGGCAACATTAAGGAGATTCTTGTTCTTGTCACTAATGGGATCAGTTACAGATTTCTAGTGAGGTGAAAATGACATTTATGTATAAATATTATGCAATACCAACTAATCAATCAGGCTTTCGAAGGAGATAGAAAGATGGATGGTGAAGGAAAAAAAATGATACATCACTTGAGCTTTTTTGTCACTGATTTTTACGTCCAGTTGATATTTTCACAAGTGGTTCTTTATTTTTATTTTTTTTATAAATAATCATGAGGCGAGGAATTGTCATTTATTTTATATAAAAAGGCCCCTGTTTCCTTTTTTTTATTATAAAAAAACTACTTGGAAATGATGGTAAGAGGGACATTGTACCAATTCGGATTTGCTCGGCCGATTTTATATTTGGGCTTTGACGTCGTCTTTATGAACAAACACTAATGAATGTTAACTGAATGGGCCTTTCGTGCTTGATGGTCTGAAAAAATTAATCATTATTAACATTTAGCTCTTGTGTCACACTTACATAACATGCCTCCATTCTCTTTCTTTCTAATGTGAGATTTTTGGGTGTTTGCATCTCACCCGCTTAACGGGTCAACCTCCTCGCTGATCATTCACTAAATGACTAATATCCTCCTAATGTCCTAGATTCGGTTCTTTTGACACAACATGCAACCTATCTCTGATATCATTATTGTCATGACTAGGATTTGCCTAGCTAATTTCAGGTTTGACGCTTATCAGGGCCCGACGTTATCACTATGGACAATCACTACTAAATGTCAACTGAATCGGATTTTTGTCATCGCTTATCCGAAAAAGATTAATCTTTGTTAATATTTAATGCTTGAGCCATACTTATATATCAAATCATCATATTCTTTCTTTCTAATGCAGGGTTTTTATCTTTACATACAAGCTCTTTAGATCTCAAAGCATATATACAATGTTCCCATTTCGCATACCCTACTATTAGGAAAAAAGGGAAAAGAAAGAGAGAAAGAAGAAGAATTGGGAAAATTTTTGAACTGGATTAATGATACCCATTACATTTTTTCTCAAATCGTATCACCTTCTTTTGTTTATATGTATTGAAAAAAATAAATAAATAAACTACTATTTGCAATTTGCTTGCTATGTCTTCCTAAAAAAAAATTACTTTGTATGCGCTCTTAGCTTGTTTGTGCTTCGGATGGCCCATTGTTATGCAATGCCTGTGGGCTCAACTTTTGAGACCATTATTTCTCTCGGCCCATATCATAATAGCTTTCTCCAAATCGAATTTTTAGTCATGTATTGGCACTCAAAAATATTTGTGGCCCACTACAAGTTTGTCATTTTTTCTAAAATTATCCTTAATATATATCATGATTTATGTATACATAAAAATCAAAGATCGATTTTTTTTTTGAATTTTTTTTGAAACTTTTCATCTTCTCATGTACATAATGGTTTGGATCTAATGAAAATCCAAGTTTGGATTTTGTTAAAATTTCCTTAGAAAATCATTTTTGATATACACCGTGATTTTGTTTTCTCATGTACATCATGATCCCGGTGTCATACATACTGAGACAATAATATATATATGTGTGTGCATTTCGAGAATTTAAGTTAGACATGCTTTCTAATGTTGAACCACTTTATTGTCCAAATCCCAACCCCTAAGAACGAGGATTGGGGATAAGAGAGAGAAGATACAAGCAAAAGGAAGAAAGACATACGTTAAATCTAGTCTGATTTAAGGGGTATTACTTTGCAAATGCTTCTTTGTAATATTTTCAACAAAATATGATAAAAATTACGTCAGCTGTTATTTCAATGTACATAATTTAATAGTTATAACATGTCTATTACTCTTCTACGCAATTTCATTAGTAAAGTGACCTAACACTATGTGATTAGGATGACATCAAATGTTATATCAATGTACATACATATATTATATGTTGGAATAATTTTTTGGATAGCCCACGGCTCTTCCGGGATAGCAATTGGAACCTCTTCAATTCTCATCTGATCATGAAACTAAGTATACATAGATTATAGTAGAATCTCTTTTAATTAATACTGTCACGATCGTGAAATTTTATTAATTTAGAGAGATATTAGTTCATCGATAAATTAATAATTTATTAGTTAAAAGAGATTGTCTATATCCAACCAACTTATTAGGATATTTCCGTATTATTCTCATTTGTATGTCAATAATGTTGTATATTTGTAATTATCATAGCATCTTTTATACTAGAAAGGTTCTCTCTTGCTTTAGCATATAATTAGCAATTAGCCTCAATTGGTACAATGATTCTTTGTATTATGCTATTCATCAGCATGTAAATGTTGTATTTCAATAAGAAGCAAACAACAATAAGTTAATATTACTAAATTATACTAGCTCTTTTTGTAAATTTTAAGATATTACTAATTTATGATATTTATGGAACTACAGATTTATACATAGATCTCTAAAAAAAATTATTATCTTGCTATCTTATCGAAATTATTAATTTCACATCGGTCCCAAGTCGAAAACAAAAAAATATATTATCATAACCAGATTATTAATTTAAAGATGGTCTACTATATGCCGATGTGCATATATGGAAACTTAGTGGAATTGTTTTCGCAGCCCATAAATGTTAGATATACCCTCCAGTAGGATCCTGGACTCCTGAAATAAATTAGAGGGCAACTTCAACTTTAACACGAATCATGCATGGATAGGCCTTTCACCCCTTGATATTTGGTCAACAACAATAAGTACATCTCAACTACATTAAAAGCTATCGCTAGGGTTTTAATTGGGTGGAAGTCATTCAAATAAAACCTTCATCCCAAAGGATAGAGAGTTTGCTTACAGTAAACGTCCGACTCTATATGTACCTGTACATATGGTGTGCTAGTGTGTTAATAAAGAAATTTAGCAAAATACAAATAGAAAACTTTCGATGGTTAATTTTGTTAAGACTGTCGATTTTCTATCAAACATCAAAAACGAAACAATGAAGAATAGAACAACACACATCACGAGAGCGAATCTGCAAACATTGAGAGCACAGAGAGAATTGGGGAGGAACAAATTGTTTTTCTCATTCTTCATCTTCTGCAGGATTGCACATTATATACAATTGAGAAGAAGCAACCAAAATTACAAGAAAGTCTCTGATAGCTAATTCCTCCTACTTCTTAATACAAGGGTATTATTGTCTTTTCACTCATTCAATCTCTTCCCGCGCATCATCTATCTCTTCTCCCAATTCGTTGCAGGCAGTTATGCTGCCCTGCAACCTTCGCTGCTCCATTGCACATTGATCACGTGGCTCAGCCAGTCAGCACTCAGCATCTCATCCTCACACAGCCTCTTCATGTCTCTAGCATCCTTCTCAACATGTATCTCTCCTTAATTTCTTCTCTTCATCAGTGTTCGAGCCATTGCACAATCTGTTCGACCTTATTCCTTCAGCCATTGTTACTGCATTTTGATCAATATCCTTTGACAACTTGTTTTAGGATAATCCAAAGTTAACAAATGTGCTCTAAACATCACGGATAGTTTTATCAATACGATGTTCTCTTGAGTTGGAAAGAAAAAACATAAATGGAAGACTATACCTAAAGAGAACCTAATTGTCACAATCAAACGTTTGGTTTTGTTTCTTCTAAGATTTTTTTCTTCTTTTGAACCTTCCAAGAAAATGTTTGGTGTTGATTATTTACACCCAAAACTCAATTATATATTGTTCTGGCTATACAAGTCTTTAGAAGCAATCAAATTGTAATGTGTGCATCCGCAATATGCAAGATCCTTTCATACTTTTTTGATAGAGAATTAAAATTAAATAACATGAGAAATCGTGCAGAAAGTCCAACATCCCATCGATTATGATTGAGCTTGCTAACCCAGAATAGGTACAGAAACTCATCGCATGACTCATTTGATGATCAAATTAAATGTGTATGTTACACATAAACATAGATATGGACACACACACACCGCCAAGAGTTTTGTTTTAAGTAGAAAAATAATGAAGATCTAGTCATTGATCTTGCCATACGATATACTTATGTGCTTTATCTCCTCGTTTCTTTTAATCCGTCGATATTTATTTATTATGAAAAATGTTTTATCTGTCTTAAAAATATTGTCTTCGTTTAATTTTAATATAATTTATTTAAACTATCCTCAAAAATTAAAATTCTCGTTAGACAGAGTGTAAAGCACACGGAACTAGAAATCATTCTTAGTCAAATGATGTAAAAAGTTTTTGGAGTTAAGCTATACAAGTCGTCTGTTGGACATAGTTCAGTTGATAGTCGGATTGAAACATTGAACCAGAGAGTCGTAGGTTCAAACCCGGCACACGCAAGTACAATACTGTTATCTAAACGATTGTATCTGACCTAATTAGATTAAAGGGTTGCTCGTCCAATTTGTAGTGAACAACTTGTGTAGCTTCCTAACAATTTTTTACCAACATAAAAAACTGTTGAATTTCTAACTTATATCCTTTATGTTTTTTTATAGAGCTTCCTGGGGGTTTTGTTCTTTTGCGACTAAGAGATGCACAAGGCAATCCACCAGGAAACTCTATCCACAGCTGGGTCCGAAAATATGCACTTGAATAAATGCAGAATCAACTAGCAAATTATTTTTGGAATTAATATTTGATGTTTGTACTTGATTTATTTGGATAACATCGTCAAATTTGGAGGTTTCTAGCTACATTTTCTTCAACGCATGGCCACTTTAGTTGACAATTTTCTCAATCAAACTTACGTCTTGTTTCTTCTTATTAAAAAAAAAAGGAAAAACAGGGAAACACACATACATATAAACACATTAATCAGGTGCTTTTTTGTATTCCATAATCTCTAACTTCAATGTTTTCTCTCTGATTTATGTTGCCTATTTTAGTGTAATGTTTCTTATGCCAACACTTGATTGATAATTTATTGTACTAGTAGTTTTATTCTCCTCTAAAATTAATACTAGTCATCTAAATCACTTATTGGTTACTAAGACAAGCAGGTGATTAAGTTGAAAACAGGAAGTCTGCCCATATTTATTTACTCTTATTAAATTCAAAAAAAGAAAAAAAATGCTAGAATATTAGTTACTTATTGTATGATTTGCATTATTTTACTCGTATTAGTTTCATCATCATCAATCCAGTATATCCCAACGACAGCAAAAGCTATCGCTAGTGCCTGAGAAGGGTAAGCGTCAGACAAACAATACCTCTATCCCAATAGATATTGAGTTTGCTTCCAGTGACACCCTCAACTCTATATATACCTACATAAATGACACAATAATAGAGATATGATATATTAGTGTTTTTTCTTCTTGTGATTGACTAGTACATGCACGTGAACCGAAATGAATTCCACAAAGAAAAAGAAGAGAGAGAAAAAGTACGAGTGTGTAACAGTAAAACCAAGACTATATATATTCTTGAAACTACTCAACATAGCAAAAGACTAAATGACAAGCACAAATGGATGGAAGCCCGAAGTCAAAGGGAAAAAGTATATGTCTCCTTCAAATTGACGTGAGGAGAAGAAAATGGTTGACCAACTCCACTCACAATTAGAAACTGACAATTTGTACGTTTAAAAATGGACATGTTCCCATGCTGCCATCTTCCATTTTGGGCGCATATAAAAAATCAGGAGAAAAGCATAAGCAAGTGCAGATGAAGCATCTTGCAATGGTTTTTCTTTCAAGTGGACAACAAAAGATAATGATGCCACCGTTTGAACTTTAAATTCCATCCAAGATGTTATGGTTGGGTCTCCAACTAAGGGCTTTCACACTCTAGTTTTAAAGAATTTATAAAAAAATGATGATGAAGACAAACTATCGTTTAAAATATCAATAAGTGTATCAACCTTGGTCCATCACAGACAATGTTATTTGACTTGATAAAGACATGGATCGTTTTAGATACACCTGAACAATTCGGCTCCAACTACATGCTCAGCCCAAGGGCCGTAGTACGTCCCCTTGACGTTGGGTCTGGTCTCGGGTCACTAGTAGTGCAGCCCACCAGGCAAAGTAAATACTAATCAGCTTGGTTGTCTATCACCACGGCGCAGACGTGCACCGTAGTTATTCGCTACAGGTTGGCCATAAACCCAACACCTCAACTTCACTACTCAGCCATAGCTTCGGTCTCTGAGATGTTCCTGCTCGGCTCAACCAACTAGGCATTTGCCAGAACAAGCACTTGCCATTATGCAATTTAGCACTGCGACATGAAACATGCATTAGTTACTCAAAACATATAAAAGCGCAAAAAAATCCCGTGAAGTACCAAGTTTGATCCATTAAGAAAAAATCACATCCACAATACACAAAACGAGACATGTTTTTTCTATTTTTTCAGCGTACAAACATGTATACACCCATAAATAACTTGAGCGTCAGAAAATTTTCTCTGGAACAAACGTTCCGGGACCTCTAACGTTGTTTAATTTGTACTGATTTCTGAAAATATTAGTTTTGGCATCAAATTATGTATGTACAAGACATAGACGGTGTTTTCTCTTATTTGGATCATCTCTCGTTTAGGTAAAGATTCGACTTCATCAAATGTAAATCAATAATTCATCGATCTAGTAAATATAAGAAACAAAATCTGATGTCTATAAAAAACACAAAACTAAATGTGTCTAGTATAAGCCAAACTGACAACATGGTAATGGCTCATGCAATACGGCTATTAACATGATTTTTCATACATATTTTCCAGAAAATGAATGTACGAAAAATACATAAATATACATTCGGGGAATATTACATGTTGCAATGTCATTTTACTCTTGACTTTTTGGCTATTAGATATTGTATTTTATATATATTTTGTTACTTTTGGCCAAAATCATTTGTAATAAATACCACAAAGAATCTTCCAAACTTAAATTGGTGAAACTAGGAACGGGGCGATCAATATCGAAAGCTCAAAATAAGGTATACAACACTATTGAAACTTGAACTTACATCAGGTAAGACCTATATCCACTCAAAACATTAAAGCAATAGGTGGTGTACCTCATCCACATATAACACATGTATTTTATCTCAACATGGTTAATGTGAGACAATATTCTCAACATCCGCCTTCACGTGACAACGTGGCTTGACATACACATACGACTTAGAACCTGCCCTCAATCACAAAGCCAGGTATGAACATCTGGTCTTGGTGAGTAGAGACAAGAAATGGCCAACTGTGGGCTAGGCAAGGTGTGAGTCCACATCTTAAACTTACTCTGATAACATGTTGAAACTTGGGCTTACATGAGGTGATGTCCATATCTAATCAAAACCTTATGACAATGGGTGGTGGTACATCATCCTCATATAACCTATGTATTTTATCTCAAAATGACCAATGTGAGACAATATTCTCAACAAAGACTTATAGCCTTATACAGTAAGAATATTTTATTTTATTTACTTGTCATCTATTAAAAAACATCCGTTCTACTCGTTTATCACAAATTCCTTTGTTTCTTTTGAAAATATTGCTTTCAAATTGAGATTAGTGACGACTTAAGATAATTTTTATAGTCATTGACAATGAGCATTTGAAGGAAACTGAATATGAGGTCCTTTTAGAACGGATGCACGATAAGAATGACAATATATTGAATATTTTCTTCTCCAATTTATTCTTTTATAGTTTTTGCATATGTATCAACCTAATGTACCTTTATTAAATAGTCACTTATCTTTCAAAATTTTATGAAGTCAATCAACATGCTTTGATCCTCTTAATATTGAGGTACTGAAACCTTCTACAGTGCCATATAAATCTCATGGGCCATACAAATAATGTAGCGTATAGTCAACTAGTCAATATTATAATCTATGTATTATAATAATCAGATATAGGTAGAGGACAGAAAATTTCCTGTTTTCAAATTATAAAATTATGTTTTTGCTAGCAAGTGGACTCGAATATAAAAAATTTAATGGAGTAAGTGAGAAATTAGATACGCAAATAAACAAAAACTAAAATTGAATGGGATCATTCGACTCCAACCACTATGAGGTGGAGACGACGACGATTAGATTTTTTAACTTTTAATTAACCCAACAGACTGAAGGTTGAATAAGCAACCAATTGAAACGATATTTGGAGAGAAAAATATTTTAGTGTAAAGATATTATATAAAAACTATATAAGGACCAATAACAGAAAATGAAAATGCATGTTTTGTAGTATACTTTTTTATTCTTTTTAATAGTTAGCATGTTAGTCTCCAATTTTATTTAATTTCATGTTCTCTACGAAATATTACTAAAAATTGGTATCATACTTTTACAATCAAAATGTGAGCAACTGATAAGATTGCTGTTTAGTGACATTGACGTCACGGGTTCGAGCAGCGGAAACAGCCTCTTACACAAAGGGTAATATAAGAATGCGTACATCAGACTGCGGAGCGATTCTGTCTATCCCTGAACCTTGTATAAACGCGGAAGACTAGTGCACAAGAACAACATACCATCAAGATGTACACTCTACATGCTGGAAAGAGGAACCGACTTTTAACACACTTTCTCTTTCCTAATGTTGTTTTGGAAGGAATTATTAAATAAAACATTAGACCAAACCAAAGCTAGAACGTAGCGGATGAGATCAGAAGAGGCCTTAATGAGGCAAAATATGAGTCCTCCAATCACGCGACGTCGCGTGTACAAAAGGGTTCGCTGTTTACGTTTTTTTCCTTTTTTTAAAAAACTTTTTTGTATACGTGACGTCGCGTAATTTGAGACCTCATATTTTGTTTCATATGAGACCTCCTCAGATATCATCCGAGTACGTAGTAGGTTACTATAAACAACAAATAAAACAAGACAAGAAATAAAGAAGGGATTGAGTGGGCCCAGAGAAATCGGATTGTGGAGAAGGTGGCTTTGCAGGGCTACACTCGTATAATTGAATGGGAACGGGATCCCCTGACCGCCCCCTTGGTGACCCCCTTCGGGACCGCCCGCCACGTGGCACACAGGGGGGGTGGTGAGGCTGGACAGGGGTGACCCCCATCCAGCCTCACCACCCCCCCTGTGTGCCACGTGGCGGGCGGTCATCTCTTACCGCCCCCACTGGGGGGTCAGGTGATCCGAACTGAATTGAATGATAAAACGCTTTTTTGAATTCAGAAAGAGTATATGGGTTAGTATAATTTTAAATTTATTTAAAACAAAAGTAATTGTTTTAATAAAAAGTATAGAGGGCGAATCAGTAGCATAAAAAGCTTTCTACCAAAGAAATATTTTATGCGCACAAAAGGAAAAAGTATGATTCAGACACCTTTTTTTATAATAATAATAGTGGAAGATAATTTTTAGTACATAAATTTTAGCAGTAATTATTGGGATTCCTGAAAAGAAGAAAAAAAAAATTTCCACATAAGTGATTTATAAAACGAGGGCAACAATGTCATATTTTATAGAACTTTTCAAATTGTTTTGAATAGAAAATGTTTTTCTGCCTATGTTAATTTCCAAATAAAAACTTTGAAGACCTTAACAGTTCCACCCAGTCAAAAAGTTGAAAATTATGAAAAGTTAAAATCTAAAAGTCAAAATGTCAACGATGTCTATTAACTGGAGAAACGGGAAGTCATGATGATTTAAATTGACGATTAAGGTTGAGTTGTCAAGAGTTTTTGGCTGGAGTGGACTCTTGAGTTCAATTGGTGAATTCTTTTTTTAATGTTATTTTCCTATTTTATGAACAATTTCCCTCGCATGATTTTAAAAATTCAAGAAAATAAGAGGATACAAATATTTAGATTTTTTTTAATTGTGTGAAATGATTCGAAACTTGACTATCTAGATATAAAAAGACGTTCCTGGTGCATTATGTTTCTGCGTTTGTAAAGGGTCCGAAAAGAGGTTGGAACGCTTTGTAATCTGATATACGCATCTTTACTCTATAGTTTGTGTAAAAGACTGGTTTTGTGTCTCATTGAATTATTCAATTGAACCTTTTCTATTAAAAAACAATTATTTTTATTTAAAATTTCATATTTATTTTACATCGGATAACAATTTCTAAGTTTAGTATAACATCCACTATAACTTGAGAGATACTGATGACTACCTTATTAGCATGCACGTTGAAAATTCTCACGGTGGGATGAAAGGAGTGGGATCTCCTGACCCCTTCACATGGACGATAACAAAGGACTCCCTGCCACGTAGCAGCAAGGGAAGTGGTAAGTCTAGATAGGGGTGACCTCCACCTAGCCTCATCATCCCCTGCTGCCACGTGGCGGACGGTCACAAAGGAGATGAGAGGACTGGCAGTCAGAGCATCCGGACCCGGGATGAAATTCCAATCACCCAACTTTCTCTCATTCCCTTTCCCTCTTTCCTTGTCTTCTTTACTAGTTAAAGAATCCAACGTATGTCAACCATACGATGGTTTAATGATGTAATCAAGTACAACAAAAAAATTATACTTATCCTACCCACTTTTTTATATATCTACTTTTTTGTCATTATAAACTTAATTTATCTTTTAAAGAATAAATTGAATTATGCTTGATCTAAACAGTTTAATAATAGATTTGACGATTTGATAATTCATGTTAATGAAGTCTTTTTCAAATTCTGATAATAAAATGAGATTAACGAAATCTTCCTATTCATTCTCGGAGGAATCCCCCCTCCCCCCATGACCCCTGACGGTTAGGAGGCCAAAACTCTCTATTCCTTTTTTTTTTGGAAATAATTATCTTTACACCTCATTAGTTTAGACATAATTATTTTTATATTTCTTAATATAAAATTTAACTATTACTTACTTTGTGTTTTTGGATTAAACTAAAAACGGATGTTTCGGTTAAAATTAGCAAAATGTAATATTTTAAACTCATGTGGGTTGACATATGATTCATAACATTTTGACATGATTCATAACATCTCCTCCTTTTTATAACCTTTTTTACCTTAATATCACGTTTGGTTTGTTCTAAAAATATATTTTACTAATTTAGTGAAAACTCTTATTTTTAGTTTAATATAAAAATACTGCAGACAAGAATATCGAGTTTTCCACTAAAGAGATCATTCTTCAATATCATTTCTAATATCGACAGAAGTTTGTATAGCACAGTCACATGAGCCTATTGGTACCGAAAGAACAGCCGACGGGCCGGTCTGTCAGCCTATCAAGTCATTCCACGGGTCAATAGTGCTCCTATACTATATGACTAGCCTAGAGAGAGTTCAGATATTCTTGCCGAATCAAATATTCTTGCTTTCGTTAAGTTCAAACCCCTGCCATTCTTTTTAAAACTCCCTATCTGAAACGAATAGGATATGTACTGGGGACATACAATGCTTAAAAAAAAAAATCACACGTCGAGAGGTGTTGTGTGTGTGAGATATGTGTATCCTGGGAAGTTGTTTGACAACACACCGCCGACACACGTCACGCTGCATCGATGTTATGAAAAATTTGTCACTGGATCCAACGGTGATCATGGCACGCTTTCCTAGGACAATTTAATGGGCAATGCCTCTTTGACTTTTTGCATAGCGGCCGGAACGTCTGAGCTCTCATCAACCTTTGCCACCGATTTCACCACTCGTCCCCGTCACGCGCTCCCTTTTAAATGGTTCCTTTTTTTTTTTTCCTTCTGTTTTTTCCCCTTGAAGAAATTGGCTCCTATTTTGTTCTGCCTTACTGAATAAACTCAATACTCTTACAGTAAAGGGGTTAATTATATTTACCTCGCGGGGGTTCTTTTTTGTTTTTTACCCTCGTGTATGTTACCAATATGCCTTTAATTTTAAATCAGAACGCTGAATTCTTGATTTGTACTCTACTTCTTAAAGGTGAGACGATGAAAACCCTCGGAGACAGAGTATGATCTTTTGCTTTAATATGCCTTTTAAGTTTTGGCCGAAATATAATTACGAAAAAAGCCTTCACTAATGTATGAAGTTTTCTATATTGATCATATTTTACTCTTCTACTATGAATTGGGGCTTCTTGCTTGTTTTCTCTCTTTTATCTTCTCGCGGGTTCATACCATCCTTAAAAAAAAGCAAAACCAAAAGAAAATAGAGTAAAGGAAAGAAAGGGATGAAAGGTTCAGGGGAAAAAGAACAGAGAGTGAGGAAGAAGGGATGATGAATAATGATTCTATAAACTATCAAATATAAGCTACGCATCCAGCTGCAACATCTAGGGGTGAATTTAGTCAGCTTCAGCCGGTTTTTTCTTGGTTATAGAACAAAATTGTTTTCTACGGTTTATTTTTAAAACCCAAAATCAAACTGGACCAATAACAAAACCGCTCTCTTGGTCCGGTTTAGTTAGGTTTGTTTTTGGTTTTTTTTTACGGTTTCTCAAATTACCACACAGTCTTAGAATTTTTTTTATTTGTCAAAAATAAATTAATTAAAGAATGTGTAATAGTCATCAAGCTATGTTTCTTTCAAAGACATGGCATAGGTATGTTGTATCAAAATAAACATATTAAAAAGGTAATTTACAAGCATATTTTATTAAGCAGACAAATATCATGTTGATTTTTGTACTCAAACAACCAAGTACCTTAATGTTATAAAATCCACGAACATCAACATGATGCAACTCAATCTTTATTTCAACACATTTCACAAACTTACTGATAGAAAAGTCTATAACAACACTTTACAAGTATAGAATATCATCCGATTTTCTTTTAGAAATCCTTGTGTTACGAAAGAGAGGAGAGAACAGCGCATATGAAAATAAAACTTTAATGTTCGAGAAAATAGAAGATAAAAAATAAATTATATTTATATAAGTTATAATTATATATATGTATATATTGAATAAACCAGTATGGTCTGGTTTTAACGGTTTCATCTTTTAAAAACCAAAAGCAAATCGATCAAACTAGTTCATGCTAAGGAAGGACTGAAATTGTTTGGACACGTCAAGAGAAGACAGACAACGACGTCTGTCAGAGCAGTTGAAAGCCTCATTGTATAAGGAAAGAGGAGTAAAGGCAAGCCCAAATTGACTTGGGATGAGCGGATTAGGCATGACCTACTAGGTTTACACTTCTTTGATGACATGGTCCAGGATAGAAGTTCATGGATGGAAAGGATTAAGGTTAAGGAGGTTTAGGTGGGATATAAGGCTACCTCAGAATATACTTAAGGGCTTAGATACTCTCTATATTTTATGTTGATTTTGCACTTTGTTACACTTTTTTGTTTTTGTCTTTGTCTTTCATTATGTGTGCATCTACATGTTTATGTATTTTAATAGCTTTCTATTTGTGCTCAATAAATTCCTTCACTAATATACTAGCATACCATATGCCTATTATTATGTCATCTATGCAGGTACACATAGAGCTGGGGGTCTCATTGAAAGCAAACTCTCTATCTCTTGGGATGAAGGTATCCTTTGTCTGCTTCTCACCCTCCTCAGACCCTATCGGCAACTATTGCTGACGTTAGGATATACTGAGTATGCTTGTTATTATTGTTGTTGTTGTTTATAGTTCTTTGATTTGTACAAATTGATTTGATATATAAAACCAAAACCAAGTCCTTTTCACATCCTTATTGTAGGTACCAATCCTATGTAAGGGTGGCAAACAGATCGTGTTTCATGTTTCGTGTTTTTCGGGTTTCAGTATCAAAGTACCAGACTCATACCTTACCGGTTTGCTTTGCGTGTATAGAAGTAGATACCCAAACCTGTACATGTCAGGTTTCGTGTCGTGTATCAGGTATATCCACAAACTTGACAAGTACAAATATTTAAAGTCATGTACGAGTCATTTCATGTATTTTTAAGGTATATGATTTTTACCCATGACGTGGCATTATATTTTATGAAGAACATTGCTATAACCAGAAGAACAATAATGTTTTACCAGATAAAATTATAACATAAAACTATAAGAGAAATAGTTTTAACATATAATCCGCAATATGATCCATAAGAAAAATATATAAAATAAAAAATAAGAATCCATCATTTAACAAAACAAATGCACAAAAAGAAGATATGTTAAGATAATATGCACTGGCCTGATTCTTAAGAAGGTGGAAATTCAGGCGACAAAAGAAGGAAGGAGAGAGGAGTATCTCTGGCGAGGAGGATGAGGATGGTAACGATGACAACGTGTCCCTAATGGAAGTCCTCCGGACAGAAAGTATTTCAAATTTTAGAGAAGAAAAGTTAACTCATAACTTTGAATCATCTCCATATCTACAATGTCTTTTTCTGTTTGGAGTGAATTTCAGCTTCACCAACTTTGTCGGAATGGAACCAAGACCGTATGCTTGCGGTTACCACTTAAGTGAGAAGCGAGAAGTGAGAAGTGAGAATTGAGAAAGAGTGAAGAATGAGTGAAGAGATGAGAAATAGATAATGACGGATAGGGACGGCGGAAAGCAATTGCAAAGGGTAAGAAGGAAGGAAATGGAAATTTGGCAATCATGGATTATGTTTTTAGGTTTTAGTAGTTTCTTTTTTTTTATTTTATAATTTTTACTTTAATAATTTATTGTTTATATTTAAAATATATTTTAAAAATTGGGTATAACGGATATAAATGGATAATCCGTGGATGTACCTGGATCCAACCGGCTCTTAGCGTGTAAGTTTCAGGTCTTACCCGATTTGGACACGAAATACACCAAGGCTATACCCATACATGTGAGGAGCGTGTCAGGTTCGATCGTGTTTTCGTATCGTGTCTGAGATTGCCATCCCTAATCCTATAAAAGTAATGCAGGTCTGACTCAAAAAGTCTACAGCATAAACAATTTCGACAGAATTTCTTCATTCCCCACCAAATTTCAATGACCATGAAGAGTCCTGTGGTGGAAAAAATTTGGACAAGTATATCTTGAGCGTTTCAAAAAAA